>JAODKC010015767.1:0-24953 GCA_026777985.1 Mormyrops attenuatus
AAGGGACACTTCGGGGAACACACTTAGAAAAGTAAACAACTTTAGTAAGATATATCTTAAGAGTCTTCTTAGCACGCTAACAGTGTACGTTATCGGGAAACCGGCCCCAAGACAGAAGAGTACACCCCAGCAAGTCAGCAGCCAGTGAGCTTTGCTATATCTGAGGTTTTATACTGTTGCTCTATTCCACACCACTGCGTTGAATTAAAAAAATAATAACAATCTGTTAAATCAAAGGCTGTATCAAATCATGTTATGCAAATATACATCCAGCACCACTGATCAATGCGTTTGCTTAAGCATCAGGGCTGCCACTTGTATTCTGCATTCATTACACATGTCGTTTGTGCACCTATGCATGGAATTAACACTACGCATATGCGAGATGCAGTACCACCAAAAATCTTGGGGGCAGTATGGTCACATTTGTCACGGAGCTATGTGCAGTTTTGAAAGTACCGCATGTATGTGTACAGTACAGTTTTAGTATTAATGTATCTCTTTTTAAAAAAAAAAAATAGTGGTCAGAACTAGGGCTGCACGATAAATCTAATTGCAATTACAATCGCGATGTTAGATCGTGCGATTACATGAACACTGAAAATGATGCGATTTACAGAGTATTTATTATTGCAGAGGGTTTATTACTTTGCACGGGGTTTTATCCAAACACCACACCTCAGTTCTCACTTCGCCGCTCAAAGCCACAACTGCCCCATACAACAGCGCTACTCTCTTAAAGAACCCCGTACATTTTACAAGAAGATGTATGTGTCACAAGGACAGCCCAGGTGGGAATGGAGTCGGGCGACGGTGAACTGGCGGCTAAAAAAAATGCTAGTTCTGTTGTATGGCAATACAGTGGTACCTCAGTACTCGAACTCATTAGAATTCGAATTTCTTAAAAGTCGAACCAACCAGTTCGAAAAAAAATGACCTAGAACTCGATCTGAATCTCATAAGTCGAACCGTGAACGTCGACCTAAGATAACTTGTACGCGCGAGGAAATTAGTCACGCGGCACGTCTCTCAGCGGAAACAAAGGGTAACAAATGTTACAACCTAAAAGTTTGCGATTGGTTTTCCATTATTTCTTATGGGGAAAATTCGATCAGAACTCAAACTTTTTAGGATTCGAACCCGAGTCCTGAACGGATTAAGTTCGAGTTCTGAGGTACCACTGTATTTTGGCTTTAGGCGGACTGACACCAAATAGAGAGAGGTACTGTGCAAAATATGCAAATATCCATATTTCACATTTTCGTATCTGTTTACATTAGTACCAGTATATACTCCTTTGTGTGTGTGTGTGTGTATGTGTATATGTATATATATATATATATATACTGTATATATATATATATATAAATAAACCCACCTTATCTCTCGATGTCTGCACCAACCACCATGGCAAATTCCTTGTATGTGTGAACGTACTTGGCAATAAACTCTATTTGTACAAATTTGTATCAGCACCTCAGACAACACAAAGAAAAGTATGATGAATGTATGACGGTAAAATCCCAAACTAGTAAAGAGACAGCCGAACAACTTACAAGCAGAGCAAAGCAAAACACGATAAAATATATGCATGCAAGTGTCACGCCTTATGACAAGTCTTCACAGAGACATAAAGAAATTACACAGACTCCTTAACACATTGCTTGGCAAAAGATATGATGCCCGTTTATACCGTCAGCAAAGTGGGATTTCAAGAAATGATTCGTGCTCTGGACAAGAGGTACCAGCTACAGCTGCGAAATTATTTTTCTCAAGTTGCAGTCCCAGAGCTTTACAGCAAATGTCGTGGCGAGGTTCATCTGGAAATGACTACCGTACATTAGTTTAACTGTGCACTACGTTAACGAGGAGTTTGAACTGAAAAGCCGCTGCTTGCAAAACGTCTTATTTCCCGCTGGCTTCATGGAACCTCTGTGAGCAGCGTCAGGTCGCAATCACTACTGACAACGGCACCAACATCATCAAAGGCTTCACCTGGCCATCGGTAAGATACATTGATTTAATATTTTGTTACTAGGTTACAGGAAATATTTTTTACAACTGTATTTTTAAGCGAACAGAAATTAACCATAGGGTAATGGTAGCTGTGTGCAGTTTAAGAATAAAATAAGTTATCTGTGTGCCACATAAGATAGCAGGAGAGGCACATTTCATTTAGAGTTAAGTATAAGTAAGCACGTTTTTTAGAGATGGTGTCTAAACAACACATCTTCCTCAGATGTGCCATGAAAATGTGAATATTAACTGTATGTTTACTGTAATTTTTGTAGTGTTGTGTCAATATTAAATGTTTGCCAATCTCACTATAGTAACTAAATGTTTTTTTCTTTCATTCTTATCTGTATTTCTTATAAATATCTTATTTGTGTTTCACAGGAAATGCTTTGAAAGATGACGCACAACGCATTAGCAGGGCTACTGGAACATGCAGAAAGATTGTGGGCCACTTCTCCCATAGCTGGAAGAAAAGAGTGGCTTTGAAGGAAGCACAAAGAGAGCTCCACTTCCAACAGCATGCCATGGTGACAGACTGCCTAACACGATTGGGTTTTACGCAGAAAATGATCTCAAAAGTCCTGGAACAACAAATTGCTTTGTCCAAGGTTCTCTCTACAGACCGCAAAGTTCGACACCTACTCCTCTCATAGCAAGACCTGGAGGTCCTGGAATCTGTGAACAAGGCACTTGGTCCACTCCAGTTCACAGATGCACTGTCTGGTGAAAGCTATGTGAGCATATCTTGCGTGAAGCCTGCACTGCATTTTCTGAACACGTCTGTTCTGGCTGAAGAGGAAGGGGACACTGCTCTGACAAAATCACTGAAATCAATAATTCTAATCAACCTCAACCAGAAATATAAAGGAATGCAGGATCTGCTGAACGTGACCACCTTCTTAGACACAAGGTTCCGAACACAATACATCTCCACAGAAGAAACCCAAACCTTAAAAGAACAGGTCATCTCAGAGTTGATAGTGAGTTAAACCAATGAGTTTACTCTAACTTCTGTTAGAGATTTCTAACTGATGTTGTTTCAGGAGATGTGCCAGCAGCAGGAAGTAGCACAAAGGACTGCAGGAATGGAGAAGGATAACCTGGGTGATGTGGAAAACCCACCTGCATTTAAGGCCAAGAAGACAATGGCAACAATACTACACTAAAAAAGAAAGAGTTAAGACAACTTACTGCACTAGATTTATGAGTTTTGAGGCCAACTCAAACTTAGAACACCCATTGTTGTGCCAACTAATTATTTTTCTCAGATCTCAACATTATTTAACTCCAAAAGCTTCATTATAAGACTGGCATTCAACTGTACTTTTTTGTACATTCCCTTCAAAGGTTGTTTATAATGCTATGTTTTTTGATGTATTAATAATCCACATAGCAACTGATTCTGAGCCAGATCTGTCTGCGTCTCAAATTTGGTTGCCAGCGGCATCCGGGCAGGACAGTTTGCACCAGAATCTGTCTAGAGTACTAAATGATTACCATTGGTCTGTATTTGCTCTGAAGATCCACACAGACACTATTTACCCATTCACATCACTTCAACCACTGCTGATGCAAGATAATATTGTAAACACAAACCTACTCTGACACATTGTAACGAAACCATTGAAATATCTGTTCAATGAAATTACTGAAATTACTGGAAATACCAAACAAGCACAAATAGATGTAAATGCAAAGTTTTTATTTGAGGGGTGACTGTGGAACAAAAACTCTATAACCACCTTTAGGGAGGGAAAACTGCAAAGAACCCGTGGCTTTAATGTAAATATGTAGATCACTGTCACCTTGCTCCTGAGATTGCAGTGCGGAGTCTCTGACCGTTTTAAAGTACGATCGCCACGCTCTTAGTATAAAAAAGCAACTTTGGTAACTTTTTTTTTAAACCAAACCATTTCTTTCTAGAATGATGTGTGTTGCCTGTAAGGTTATTAAACTTCTCTTTTACGCGATTTCACGCGATCCATCAGGGATGAAAATATAACAAGTAAAATAGTATATTTAAAAATGTTAGATTTAAAATATATTTCTCTCTATACTTTCTTGTACAAGGCAAGACATAACTTTGCACTACTGCTTACTTCCCGTGTAATATTTTGTGCAACTGCTGACCTTCCATCGAATATGAATTCTTTCAGTCGTATCGTGGCACTACAATAAAAGGAGTTTCTATTTTTCTTGCTCGTTAAATGCTCTTCATTCTTTTCACCGCCCCAAAAACGGAGCGGTAACATGTCAGACTACGTCGCCCAGGGAATTTCACCCAAGCAAATAACGAATCCTCCTCTCAACACAACCAGGCAACCAGGTTCGATATACGACAAGGCAGGAGACGCGATACCACTTAATACTTATTACACAAAAGACTCTAAAAACACAGCAAAACACAAAGGCTTCATCCCAACGACACCCCATAGGAGATAGGGGCCAAATAAAGTGGGTTTTACGGCGAGTCCCGCGGGCGTCCCGCCCCGTTGCAGACCTCTAGTACCACACTGAGGTGAAGGTGACCACAATCCAAAGAAAAACCCGCACAGCACACAAAACACCAGCCCCCAATACACCAACCCCACATCGGCTGGTTCCCAGCACTAAAATGACTAAAACACAAGCTAAAACGACCCGCCACTCACACAAACAAAAAAAGAAACACTCCCATAGTCGTTAAACAGGGATGCGCATCAAACAAAATCATAAACGGCAAAAGACTTAACGTAAGTTTAGACAACCAATCAAAACATTTAATAACACAGGTAAAGTTCATGCTTATTTTATTATTAGTTATATTTGTTAACTATAATTTTACCTTGCAATACAAAATGTCTTTATATTATTCCAGAATCTTATTCTTTCTTATTCTTTCTTCACAAAATGACAACAACTTTAAATCACTTTCACTTTCATTTACAGACAGGAAATGATTCGCTTCGTGTCAAACGCGGTCTGAGCAGAAACGGACGCGGACTCAGTGGCACGGGGGACCATAACCTTAACTCTAACCCTGACCTTCAGAACTTCATTTTCTTTCGATTCATATTAACTGAGCACGATTCGGGTGGCAGTTTCAGTAATAGTATGTGTGTACTTTATTAGGATATACAAACGCAAACATATTTCCACTTACAATTTGGTCTTAAATTTGGCTTGAAGTGGCGTTAAAAAGGTGTATTTTATTAGAAAATGAGTTCTAATAAACTACAAACTATTTTCCACTCCCAATTCTGAATCATCTCTCTCCATCTCTATAGCTTATTATTCTGTAGATGAACAAAAATTTTCTTTAACCTCAGACACCACAGACCATTGTACAGAAATGTTTTGTTCATTACGTACATTTTATTATGTTAATTTCTATATTACATATAAAACTGATGTGACTTCTATTGAACGGCCCAAAATCCATGGAATAATGGGCTTGAATGCTGTAATGTAAACACTTCCAGGTAGAAGCCAAGACGAATAAAATACTGTGATCAAATGGAAATTCACTTAAGCACGATAGAAAACGACATCTGAAAATGACATTACTTAATTTTATTTATTTTTAACCATTAAAAGGTATGTCGTGTTTTGTATTTGCACTGGTTTTCATTACTTGACTATATCCAAGCAAAGGTCCAAGAGCGTAAACATTTTCATGACAGAATATTACATCTAAACAAAACTGACTTCTTATACTGTAAGGGTAACAGTATGTGGTGATTTCCAGGCAGGAGCCCAGGAATGACTCATATTCACGTTCAGTGACATTTTTTGACAGATTTCAGGCAGGAACTAAAGGGATTTGTCCCTTCAAACCCACCTGGGAATAAAGCTCACAAACACCTTGGTTGTCAGTATGTGATGATTTCCAGTCAGGAGTTCAAGGGGTTAGACGCTTTGAGGCAGTGAAAACTCACTTCATGATGACAGGATATAATGTCTACAAGTGATGTCACTTGTTACTGTCATGATCCTTCATTCAGCCCCTATGTGGACCACGCCCCGCTCGTTTACCTCGTGTGAATCCCGCTTGTTACCAGCTGTTTCCTGTTTTGATCACGTTCGTACTGTGTATTTTAGTCTGTGTTCTAGTTCATTCCCCAGATCCGTCATTGTGATTGTTGCGTGTCTTCCTCCCGTCTTGCTCCTTGTTGCTCGGAAATAAACCCCGTTTGCCCCGAATTCTCGGCTTGCTCGCCTCATCCCTGCTCACCGCCGGCCGAACGTGACAGTTACCTGCCTGGTTCAATGTATTCTGCACCTTCAAATACAGCCGGGAACTCTGCTCACATACACATCGACAAGACATTATTTGGCATTATTTATCAATTTGCCGCCAGCACCTGAACGGCTTAGACACTTTGAGCCACTGAAAACACAGCTGAGTATGAAAGACGACGATGCCTGAAACTTTTATCACTTGTTACATTCCTGGCTCGATGTTTTCTTCACCTTCAAATACAGCTGGGAACTATCAACTGACATTTACATTGGTTTTCATTAACTCAGTTTAAAAAGGTTTGCGTCACTGAAAAACTAGTAAAGCAACAATAAATGATCTGTGTTTCTTGGAAAGGTAGAAAGGAACTGTAAAAGGAGAATTTCTTTATTCAGATGATCAACTTATAACAACAACAAAAACAGTCACTCTCTCCCTTGAGACAATGAACCACGATCTGATATGTGCACCTTACTCACTCTTTGGCTTCAGTCATGCCATGAACTCAGAGGTCGTCGCCACACTCTGTGCAAAACATACCAAGGTCCTCTGCTTCTGTAAATGTGAACAGGAAGGACTCCGCAACTTCCAGGTCATTCCTGCTTCTGTAAATGTGAACAGGAAGGACTCCGCAGCTTCCAGGTCATTTCTGCTTCTAAGTTCGTCCACTGCATCCTTTTTTCAGTTTCTGTAATGTCCCTAAATACGGGCAGGGTTTCCTGGGCTCCCATGGAAACGCGATTTATTGTGTCTTATCCTCTCAGCAATTTCCATTTCTCTAGTTATAGGGTTCTGGTTTAGGAGGGGAGATATAAAATCAGGACCATGGACACTGTTTAAAACTCCAGGTAGAAACAATGTAATGGGTACATGATGAAAAAGTATTACTGGCGGCGCCCGTGCAGGCTGTGGCTTATAGAGCTCCTGAAACCGCAGCTAAAAATGTTGACTTTTTGGCTGACCGAATGGTGCAGGCACAACAATCTGTCTCTCAACGTTCACAAGACAAAGGAGATGATTGCCAACTTTAGGAAGACACGTCCTGCATATTCTCCACTCTTGGGGTGCACATCACTGAGGAACTTACATGGACGACCGACACCACCTCCCTATCCAAGAAAGCCCAGCAGAGACTACACTTCTCGCGACAGCTGAAACGAGCAAGCCTCCCCCCTCCATCATCACCACGTTCTACAGAGACACCATTGAGAGCGTTCTAACCAGCTGCATCACCGTCTGGTACGGAAACAGCAACGTTTCCGATCGCGTTTCCGAAGCACCTGCAGAGGATAGTTAGAACATCCCAGAATATCATCGGGGTGCCTCTCCCATCACTACAAGACACATTCACCACAAGGACTGTTGGAAAAGCCTGCAACATTGTGCTGGACCCTTCACACCCCCCACATGAACTGTTTACCCTGCTGCCATCCAGGAGGAGATACTGCAGCATGACAGCCAGATCGGCCAGGCTGCATAAGAGTTTTTATCTCAGGCTTCTCAACACCATGCTGCCCCCTAGGGTCCTCCAATCTACCTCAACCCTCTCTTTACCCACCTGACCTACACTGTTTTCCTATTTTTTTACATTTTAAACTGACTCTGCTACTACACCCTCTGATATTATGCTGATAATACTGTATTTTTCACACAAACATCATACTCTATTTGCACACAGATATCATATTGTATTTATACTGTATTTGCACAAAAATCATATTGCACAAAACAATCTTATTTTGCACTATGCTTCCGCACCAGAAAGCTGTTAGCGTTTACTGCACTGTACTTAAAATACTTCTCAGCTCATTTGCACTCTTCTTTTGTCTTGCACTGTTCTCTGTCCACTTAGTTGGAATTGTCTTACTTACACTGTGTGTAAAAATTAAATTACATGTATATTCTGTGGATTCTGAGCTTCGACATCTCATTTTTCTCGTTTTATACTTGTATATGGAAAGATGACAATAAAGTTCACTTTGACGATACTTCACAAACGTATGAAATAAACAAGCACTAAATAAGGTGTCGTAGGTTTAGATTTGACATCTGACATTTAAACCACATTCAGTATGTAAACCCACTGAGTTTGTTTAAAAAATGCTACTTTTATTTGTTATGAAGATCTGATATGTGTGTTTAGAGTGTAAACTGCCTGCATAAACCTACTTTAGCCAATCACTATTGCGAGCCAATTTTAATGAAAAAGTGCCTGTTATATACATCTTACTGACGCTGTGCAGGGTGTTCTCATCTTTAATAACTTCAATAACTCCGTGTGAAACGTTCACTAGGATGAGCCTGACCAGCATCATGACCACCATTTGGATATTTAACATGCTTCATACTGTAGCTCAGGCCCAGCACCAGGAGGAAATGACTGTGGGCCAGTTAAATCCCCCCTTTAACTTCCTGGGGTAACATCTTCTGTGGCCGGGGGGGTTTGGGAGCTTCGGCAATGTCACAGCTGCTCGGTCTACAGGCCTCAGCCAGGGTCTCTGTGGAGTTTGGTTATTTTTCAGATACATTATTGTTTCAGAACGAGGGGGGGATATAGGGCTCTCGAAAAAACAAACAGGCACGCTTAGAAACACTTTATTAAAAGTAATACAAAATAACCTTGCATTAAAATCATTACCAAGGTATTGTATCAAAAGCAATGTGAAATATCCTCTTACTACAACTGATATCAAATAGAATTATATATAATAGCTAATAAGAATAGGTGTAAAGATACGAGTGATTATATATATATAGAAAAGAAGCAAATAATATATAGAAAATGCAACTTATTCTCACGAGCAGTGACAATCAATCCCAGCAATCCATGAAACACACAAGCAGCTGCAAAGCTATTCAGACTCGGACGTGCCATCATCACCCACCTTCACGCATGGACTGGGGAGCCCCTTTCAGTCCTGGCAGGAGACCAACATGTGAGTCCCGAGAAAGTTCCGGGCGATGCGTGCTCTATCCCATGGCTAAGCTCCGGTCAGTACGGAGTGTTCCCCTTTCCTTTATACCAAATTGGGAGCGGTATGCGTGCGGGCAGGGGGCGAGCTGGCCAGGCTCACCCCTCCCCTTAGGCGATGCACTCTTCGTTCTCCAATTCCTGTCCGGGTGAGGCTGCTTGAGCTTGCGGTTACAAAGCATTCTGGATAGCGCTTTCCCTTTTCCCCTGCGAGTTAAGACACCTTACTGCACTAGATTTTTGAGTTTTTATTCCAACTCAAACTTAAAACCACCCATTGTTGTGCCAACTAATTATTTTTCTCAGATAATTTCTTTCACATCTATAAAAACTTCACATTTTTAATTTTACCTTTGGACAACAGGCACAGAGGCTTGGCCCACTGAGCCACACACTGCAACCAAAAGATTCACACGCTGCCAAAACTGTACACAGTTATGAAACTGGAAACAGTGCTTTTGTGTTGGCACCACATTCACCTTATGTCCCATAAACCTTATCAAACATTATCAAGTGCAAACTACAATTCCTTTCAGTAAGATTTACATCCTGTTAACACTTATTGTACATCGAATCCCATTCAATTTCACTGAAAAATCACAAACAACATTATTTAACCCCAAAAGCCTCATTATAAAACTGGCATTGAACTGTATTTTTTGTACATTACCTTCAAAGGTTGTTTATAATGTTATGCTTTTTGATGTATTAATAACCCACATAGCAACTGATTCTGGGCAAGATCTGCCTGCGTCTCAAATCTGGTTGCCAGCGACATCCGGGCAGTACAGTTTGCACCAGAATCTGTCCAGAGTACTAAATGATTACCATTGGGCTGTATTTGCTGTGAAGATCCAGCGGGTAAGCTTGGGTCCCATTAAATTTCGTGATCTTTCATTTTCTTTCTCCATTATTGTTTTTTTTTTTTACTTTTCTTTTTTCGGTGCCACCTGCACGGTCTCAGTATAAAAAAGCAACCTTGGTAACTTTTTTCTTTTTTTAACCAAACCATTTCTTTCTAGAATGATGTGTGTTGCCTGTAAGGTAATTAAACTTCTCTTTTACACGATTTCACGCGATCCTCGCTGTGTGCACTAAAAAACGCCATACCGGTGTCACACTGGAAGAGAGACTGTCCTGCTACCAAGCTGTGTGCACTAAGAAACGCCATACCGGTGTCACACTGGAAGAGAGACTGTCCTGCTACCAAGCTGTGTGCACTCTGCCTTAAATCAGAATTACTGCGTCACGCCGACCGATGGCAATGAGTCGAAGGAAGCAGGGCAACCCTGAAGTGGGCAATGTCAAAGCCGACAAGTCAGGGAATACCCCAACTGGCACCTAAGCCTTATATAGGTTACCCTTGTGCGGATAATTGGTTAACAGGCTGAGCACGCAACACATCCCCCACAAAATCGAAGCGTCTCCACCTGCTACAGTATGCTAAATTTATGGAGCATCGGAGATCATTACGTAATTCTGCTATACGTGTGTACCCTAACTGAGATTATGCTGTTCTGATAGGTATGCTAAAAATGTCAGAACACTGGTTTACTGATGAGTTGAGCTACTTATCGAGACAGTTCCACCGTCTTGGGATTAGGGTTAGGTTTTAGGGATTAGGGTTAAGGTAAGGGTTTTAGGGGGTTTTTGGGGGTTAGGGTTAGGGTAAGGGTTAGGGTTATCGATAAGCACTACGGTAGCCTAACTCGACAAAGTAGCTCAACTCGTCAGAACACCGGCCCTCAGAAGAGGTCACAAAGTGCTTGCTTGTGACATGTTTATAATTTACTATTAGATCTGGCAAGTAGGTCGACAGGAAATGATCCGATCTAAGCGGGAATGGACGCGGACTCAGTGGCACGGCGGACCATCTGACTTAATAATACAAGGCTCTCAAGTTTCATCAGAAGTTCGGAGTGAGACCTGAGAGCCCTGCCTTCCACATCCATCGGATCTCGATCTTCCACTCCCACCTTGTCTGCCCTCCGTGTGCATGACGAGGCTGAAGATTGAAGTTTGCTCCTTTATTGCTGTTATAGTTACAATTTATAAAGTGAAATTTATCTTTCTATTTTGTTGTTACTCATCTTCACTAATATGGTAATTTAAGTGCATTAAGTCTTGCATTGTGTACGTTGAATTTGCGGGAGATATTAAAATTATGCGAGATTACGCCACGAATATCAGACCATTCATTGTGGGGAAATGACGTCACCTCAGGGTCCACTATGATGCCCCTGTCACTCTCAGAAACACATCCTAACTTTTCAGAAAGAAACACCACACATGAAATAGCGACTATAAGATCGCCTCCTACCGACCCATAGAGGTAAATACAGGAGGAGATTTACCGAATCTCTTCTTGGTAATAAATGGGACTTTCTGCCAGCACTATTTTTTGTGAACAATGGTTTTTATTTTGAAAGAGCATAGAAGAGAATAAGTATAAAAGCACAAAAATTACCCCCCCCTCCCCACAAAAAAAACCCTGCAGTTAACATCTGATATACAAATAAATGATGGGTAGGTCTACACATACAAAAACCTCACATATTATGACAGGTACAAGTACAACCCTCAGACATAAGTACAGAATACAGGAATATTATATTTAAAAAAAGTTAATTAGTTAGACAAGATTATCAGAAACAAAAGCCTTAACCCGGTCAAAACCAGCACTCCATCTCATCAGTGTTTGGGATCTAGCCCCATGCATCCTAGCGGATAACAGTTCCATTGAGATAGCACCAAGCAGACTAAGAGCCCATAAGCACCTACACATTAAGTGTGGGGGGTTCCAGCGGCTAACTAGCAACTTCCTAGCTGCTGTAAAGGCAGCAAGAAGAAGGCTTGCCTGAAAAGGTGTAAGTAGAAGAGCTGAGAAGTCACAGAGGAAAAACAGGATAGGAGTTAAGGTGATGTCTTTGCCCAAAAGGAGTGAAATATCATTAGCTAACTGACGCCAGAAAGGTTTAAGAGCTGAACAATCCCAGAGAAAATGAAGAAAAGTGCCCGGTACCCCTTGTGGACATAGGTTGACTGAGCATAGATTGTAGTTAGGAGACCTGGAGAGATGGTGTTAAATACATTCTGTGCGCTAATTTCCAGTGTATCATCTGATGATTGGGGTTTTTAGAGGACATCGTTATTGCTTCCCATGTGTGCTCAGAAAATGTGTCTTGTACATTGCCTTCTAAGTCTTTCGATCAAACTGCAACTGCTCCTAAAGGTCTGTATGAAGATTTGAGGAGAAATGAATATATAGAGGAAGCAGGGTTACAAAAGGCATTGTTGAAAAACATTAAATTACGGAGAGGATGTAGAGGCAACTCTGCATCTAAAGGGACCCCATAGGCATGGAGAGCTGATCTGATGCGCAAATACATAAAGAATGTAGAGGCAGGAATGTTATACTGAGCCTTAATACCCTGAAGTGTCACGAGACCTTTATCATTGAACAGATCCCCAAAAGTGGTAATATTGCACTCTGCCCACTGAGAGCATCTAAATGGAGAGTTACCAGATAGAAACCTATGATTATTGAAAAGAGGAAGATAATGCCAGTTTGGAAAGACAGGTTGGCCCCATACCAAAGACTTCCAGGTGGACACTAGATGGGATATTATTGGGCCAAAACGGAGATTACATTGCTTAGTAGAAATACTGCAAAAGACCAAGTCTTTTAAATTATATGGAGCCACCAAGGATTCTTCAATAGCTCTCCATGCCACTTTGGAGCCTGAGTTGAATCAAACTGATAAAGGGCGAAGAGTGAATGATTGAGCATAGAGTTTAAAATTAGGAGAGACCTCCATCCATCCTACTGCGCTGAATAGTGGTCAACCTAATGCGAGAGCGCCTCCCATTCCAGATATACTTGAGCAGGATGGAATCCAATCAGTTCCAGAAGTGAGTAAGGGGAAGCAAAGGTAACATGGCACTGTAAAAGTTCACGTGCGGCAGGATATTCATTTTAACAACTGAGATGTAGGCAAACAGGGAATTAGGTAAATGTGTCCAGTTTGAAACATCGGCACTAATGACTGACAGGATTTTCTTAAAGTTTTTGTTCACAGTATTGTATAGAAAAGGATAGATGTCTATGCCTAAATAATGAAAAGAGGAAACAACTGGTGCAATGTCAGGAAGAGTCAAAATTTAGAGGAAGAAAACATGACTGGCTCCAATTAATCTTGTGACCTGAAAGATAACTGAAACGGTCAAATAATGCAAGAATATGGGGTATAGATGAGGCAGATTTATTTACAAATAATAAAATATCGTCGGCATATAATGAAATGTGGCGAGATGTATTTTTCACATTGATGGGAGGGATTATGTCTGATTGCCTGATCGCCTGAGCCAGGGGTTCCAATGATAGAGCAAACAACAGAGGGGAGAGAGGACAGGCCTGGCGGGTGCCTCTACTCAAAGAAAAGGACTGTGAACATATTTCACCTGTTAAGACAACTGCCCTAGGATCACTGTATAATACTTTTATCATGTTAATAAAGTCAGGGCCTAAACCCGTATGTTCCAGGACAGACCAAAGTAGTCGAACTCAAGGCGGTCAAAAGCTTTCATAGCATCCAAAGAAAAAACACCACAGGGGGTCTCTGATTGATCAGCAGAGTAAATTATATGTAGTAAGCGACGGAGGTTGTCAGAGGCTGAACGAGATTTTATAAACCCTGTTTGGTCTTCATGAACCAACTTGGTCATAAAAGATTCCAATCGGCATGAGAGAACTTTGGCATACAATTTGACGTCTACTACAAGCAAGGAAAGTGGACGGTAAGTAGAACATGAGGTAGGGTCCTTATCTTTTTTCCAAAGAAGGGAGATAACAGCTGTGTTCATATCTTGTTTAACTGAGTAATTTATCATGTCTAGCATGAGTGGACCCAGCTCCGATCAGAAAGAGGAATACAACTCAACAGGAATCCTGTCCAAGCCTGGGGATTTGCCTTTTCTCATACATTTCAATGAGAGTCTTTTAGTTCTTGAAGAGTAATCGGTTCAGCCAGAGAAGCAGTCCCAGAATCGGACAACTGAGGTAAGGTAAGAGAAGAAAGAAAAGAAGAAAACGTAAATTTGTCACAGGAAGACTCAGACGTGTACAGGGTAGAGTAGAAAGAACAGAAGGTGTCATTAACACTTTAGGGTCAGTAAGGACCTCACTAGAGGGGTGCTTTATAGCAGGTATATTAGCAAACGTTTGATTATTCCACAGTTGCAGAGCTAGAAGATGGCTGGGCCTACTCCCGTTGAAATAGTAATGTTGTCTGGTTCTTTGAATCAGGAGCTCCGCTTTGACTTTAAGCAGCTGATTCAGTTCCGTTCTCACCAGACTAATTCTAGTGGCTGTTTGGAGAGAAAAAGAAACTTGATTTGATGCTTCTAGTGAAGTGAGCTCAGCCTCTAGATCAGAAATTTTCTTGATACGAGATTTATGTAGATATGATGCATATGAAATTGAAAAGCTACTGATAAAGCCCTTGACTGCATCCCAGAGTATGTGTGGATCATCCATTGAGCCTTGATTTATATTGATAAATTCTAACAGGCTAGCCATGAATGAAATGCAAAAATTCTCATTGCGAAGTAATGTAGGATTAAACCTCCAACGAGGTGCCCGCGGAGGTTGATTAACTAGTGCCAGTCTCAAAACATTACTACCATGGTCAGATAATGACATAGGACAAATGTCTGAGCTAAATAAGGAAGAGGAAAGAGTGCTAGAGATATAAACAAAATCAATCTGTGAATAAGACTTATGCCTTGAGGAAAAGAATGTGTAGGTCCTTCCAGGAGGATTAAACCTACGACAGGAATCCAGCAAAGACAATGAAGAGATATACCGCCTGAGGTTGTCAGTAGAGTGACTGTGAATGGGATTCACTCTCACCTGATCTATCCAAATCATGTGACATGACTGCGTCCATGTCAGCCCCCATCACCACCTCACAGTCAGACATATTGAGAAGGTAACTGGTCAGTATAGAGAAGAAGTTAGGATCATGGGTAGAAGCAGCGTAGAGAGAAAGAAAGGCTAACTTACTATTTTCAATCAACTTTTACATGAGTTATTCTGCCATCTGTATCACTACCCTGCTCAAGTACATCAATACAAAGGTTCCTGGTATCAAAATCATCAAGCCTTTAGTTTTATCAGTAGTTGTTGAAGTAGAGACCACGTTGTAAAGCTTATTATTGCACCTGTGAACATCCTATTTCTTAAGGTGAGTTTCTTGAATCAGCGCTAAATCAATTTTCCTCCTTCTCAATCTAGATTAGACAGAATTAGACAGGGGAGGCATTCTGTGGAATTTACTGTCTCATGCTGGCTGCGAAAGTCCTACATGCACCAAACTTGCACCAGTAACAGATACTTGACCCGTATTTATGCTGTAGAAATTACTTTGGGCTGGGATGTAAAGAAAGAATGATAGGTGGGGTGCAGTTTCAACTCTGATTTCTATGCCTACTCGGTGCCATGACCAGGTCCTAAGGAATCTACAATGACAGAATACAAGAAAAATTTCAGCAGAATGGATTCAACAAAGTGTCAAAAATATCTTTCAAGTAAATCCGTCTCTTCTTGCGACAGAAATCGACGGTATTGCCACAGACAAGCATTGTCGAGAATTAAAGCATTACTGTTGCGCTTTAATGGAAAGGATACCGTCACATTTGTGACGAATTAAAGGAGGTTGTGGATGATAACTTAAGGTTCGATTGTAAAATGGCATAATAAACAAGTAATTTGAGTTTTTTGTAGTCGGCTTAGGGCAAGAAACTGAATTTACAGCGAGCGATCGCTTCTGCTGCGCTGTAGAAGCGCCGTTGCCTTTAAATGGAGCGATGACCTCAGGGGAGGCAATCCGTGGCAGGGGGGCAGTTTAGAGCACAACACCGGATACTGAAGAAAGGTCTGAACTCCCTTGTCCTTTTCAGTAGCTCCTTCCTCGCCGTGGTAAACGAGCTTCGTTTCTTGGCAATAGTGCGAGAGTAGTCAGGGAAAAGGCTGAGGGTCCCTCCGTCGTCCAGCCGAATAGGCCCATGTCTCCTAACTTCATGTAGTATGACATCTCAGTCGTTGGAGCGAAGAAGTTTGAAAATGATGATTTGGGGTTTCTTCTTGATAGCGGCATTGGGGTAAATGTGATGGTCTCTTTCTATTTCAATCTCCCTGTCCACCAGCGTGGGTACCTAGATAGGTAGAGATCTTTTGAGAAAGCCCACTGTATCATCCTTCTCCATACCTTCAGGGAGGTCAAGCAGACGGAGGTTATTGCATCTGCTCCGGTCTTGTAGTTCAACTAGCTGTTGTTCAACGGTGTCCAAACGTCGGGCATGGCAATTTAGGATTTTCTTTTGTTCTCTCTGTTCCCCTGATAAGGAGTTGATTTTGGAGCAAATAGTAGCCATATGAGAGGATAATTCGCTTCTCATTGATACCATTTCAGACTTCACAACGCACACGCATCTTTCCAAAGTGTCCGCTATGTTAGCATTAACTGTAGCCTCAGCATCAGAACTTTCCGTTAACTTTTTCTTCTTTTGCTTGGAGGATGAGGGCGTTAAAGTCAGCTGTTTACGTACTGTAGACATTTAGAAAACTAAACGTGCAAAAATAAAGCAGCACATACGATTTAGCGAGGTTAAACTTTGAAAAAAAGTGGCTTTGTGTCAAGAGTTCCCTCTTACGTGCCGTAAGTCTCGGGAGGATGCCCTGCAAGTCTACGGACGTCCTGCCCAGCCGCCTTCGTCAGCCGCTCCTTCTGGACCTGGCCCCGCCTCCCTCACCCTCGGAGCAGTTTACGGTTTCGCCGCAAGAAAAGACAGCTGCTTCGACACTTCAGGGCTCGCTGCTCGCTTCTTGCCTGTTAGCTAGGGAGTTAGGGAATTAGGATTAGACATTTTTGTTTCGTTTTCACTTTGTTTCGCTTAGGTTTAGTTAGATTGGGCTATGTGTTCGGTAGACGTGCTTTTGTTTGTTACTTTGGCCTGTGTCACTCCCGAAGTCTGTTACACCTAGTGTTTGTCAAGTGTCTGTGAAAACCCGTAAAAAACCATAAAAAAATACTCCCTCTGTGTCCCGTGTTCCCTTTTCCTAGCTCCTGGTTGTCCTGTCTTTCCCACTACCTTTCCCTTTTGTTGTGCTCTAACCCTAGACCCAATGTGCGTGCAGCTCCATGGATGCGTCACGTGATCCCCCCTCTGCCTGCATTATTATGAAGTAAATGATTCTGAGTTTCTGGTAATTGAGTAACTTAACTCTATGGTGTTTTCCAAATAAATACCAGGGGTCTCATTTATAAAACTTTGCGTAGAAATCATACTAAAAGTTTACGTGCGCTCAAAAGACGAAAATGACGTATGCAAAGAAAAAGTCAGATTTATAAAAACGTGCGCACGCACACCTACAAGCCATATACACTTTATAAATCGCACTCTAGCTGGGACTGTACATACGTGGATTTGCCACATATTCCGCCCTCTACATGCCCCTGTTCAACCACACATGGTCAATGCAAATCACCTCATGCATATATAAGCTTCCGATATAAACCTGAAAAACTCAAGGCATCATGGCAACCAAGGGGAAAAGTAAAAAGAGAAATTTTTCTGAAACCAAGATAGATGTGTATGGAAGCCCGTTTCCATATTATAACAACCGGCCACCTGATGCGTCTGCATCTGCATTTCAGAAGCCGATCACACGCTCCACAATGGTGCGTGCACGAGCGTGAGCATCATTATAGCGATTTTCCTGTGTGCTCTTGGGGTTTGAAAGGGGGGCAAGGAGTCAGGGCTTGAGAGGGTAGCCGCTGCCACCTGCATTTCATAACAGAACGACTGAATACATGAACAATGAATAGTTATAAATTACACAATGTTTTTATCACCTTATCAGGAAGCCAGCCATCACGCGCACCGCCAGCCTGCAGTCTGCTCCCTACACTGCTGTGTTCCAGGATAAACGAGCCAGGCCATCGTGCAACCACGTTTGTCAGGACCATATCAGCATCACAAATAAGTTGCACATTTATAGAATGCACATGTTTTCTATTCACGTAAATAAATTCGTTTTCATATGGAGCCCTTATTGCAATGTTTGTGCAGTCAATTTCGCCGATTACATTTGGGAAACCGGACATTGCTGCAAAGTGCCTTTTGATGTTGGCCTGTTCTCCCACAGCATAAGGGAACTTAATGTATCTACTAGTCATTTTAATAATCCCATCCAAAACGACAGGTACTATTGAGCTTAGTGATGGTTGTGATATCCCAGACCTAGAATACAATTAAACAGAATTAGATTATTATTGTATTTCCGAAACAAGCTTTAGAACAAATTCACAATTTTATCGTTAATTATAACATATACCTGTCGGCTAATTCCTGCTGGTAACAGCCAGTTGCAAGAAACCCCAGGGTCGTCAGTACCTGTATTTGTACTGGGATTGCGTGATTCCGTCGGGTTGGTCTCTCTAACATTAGACCCAGTTCAGCACATAGCTCCAAAAGCACATATCTAGATAATCTAAATGGGCTTATGAGCCGGTCATCATCATGGGCCAAAATATCTTCATGGTCCTTGAACACCCGTTCCCTTCTAATTCTGCCATTGGCATAATTTTCTAACAGTGCCAGCGCATCCATTATGTTATGTTACGCACGAATGTGATCGCGGAATTTATGTGTCTTCAGCAATGAGACTGATTGTTTCACTCCGTGTCCAAATTATATAAATTATATATTATATATATCGGATTATATAAATAAATTTACTTATATATTTATTCACTCTTATAAATATGTGACTGAATAAGTGAAATTAAATGTATGGTGTATGACTCACTAGCACAAGGAATTACTATTTATGTACTAATACCACTCACGTTTTTGCTCACCCTCTTCACCCGCGGTCGTATTTTATTCTCCAAAATGTTTGCACGCATGGGTCAGAGTTGGCGTACATATGCGCACATTCTGCCGTCAAGTTTATTTCTATAGATCGCAACATTTGCGTAGAAAGAGGCGTACACATATTTTAGGCCCCGTTTTGTGCATACGCAACGGTTATAAATGAGACCCCTGGTCTGGCCCCGTTTTTTGACCGGCTTCTTACTCATTCTTATGCCATAACAGCAAACACAGTAGGATAAGAATCGTGACTGACACAAACGCTATGTACCGCTGCGTTATCGTCTTCGCTATTTGTGCTACATGCTGCTAACTACCATGTTGCAGTTTGCACAATCAAATAAGATACTCTTTATGAAACTTCATCCTCATGACATGATTAAATTCCACAATTTCACATACCCTATTATTAATTAACTATTGGTTATGATACAGGCTCTTCAATGAGTTAAGTTTACATACAAAGCCGAACCGGGCTACGCTCACCGCTCTCTATGTTGTCTCTTTACTCGTGGATCTGGAAGTGAGCGTCTGCCTACCAGAGCGGGAGTTGAGAATAAACTGTTTTAACGGAAGGTAGGGCTTCTCCAAATAAAACGTGCAAGAAAAAACTTTAAATTATGTAATGAGATATATTAATCGTATGTGTTTTTTGTAAACAAAACACTATATGTGATATTACTGATCCCCTATCTCAACATTCGCCCCCCCAAATCTACGTGTATGACTGGATGTGACCTGCTGTCAGTTACGAGAATATTATTAATTATGTTTTTTTAAACACTGTGGGTAACACTGAAGCAGGGTTAACTTCGTTGCTCTGCAGCTCCCTTCCTGCCTGTCCCAGGATTCCACTGGACCCACCTCCTGCTCCAGATGTGCCACTGCTCAGCCCGGCCTCTCATTCACCGAGGCCCCCAGTGGTCCACTCACCCCATCCTTCTGTGCCTCTTCCCCAGTCTAACCCCCTAGCCTCTCATTCACCATGGCCCCCAGCGGTCCACTCACCCCATCCCTCTGTACCTCCTCCCCAGTCTAACCCCCCAGCTTCTCGTCGACTCCGGTCTATTTCTACTCCTCAGTCCCTTCCTCCTCGGTTTCCCAGCCAGCTGTCCCATCCATCTCCTTTTGTGCCCTTCCCTGTTGGTTCCCCTAACCCATCTTGGTCCCTGCCTCAGGTTCCTGGACCTGTCCCCGTTCCTGCATCTTGGCCCCAATTTGTTTTGTCCCTGGTCCTGTCCCTCAGTCCCTGAGTCCTGGCCCCAATATGTCTATCCCTGGCCCTGTCCCTCACTTCCCATGTCTTGGTCCCCAAGCTCTACCCCCAGCCGTGTTCCCTCATCTGGTGTCCCTGTCCCAGTCCTTCTTGTTCACCGTATCTTTCTTTGTTCCCCTCCTGTTCGAGTTTCTGCTTCTGTCTGTCCGGTACTCTGGTTCTCATTAGTGGTTTCCATGTCCCCTCCTGTGCGGTTTGTTTTTTTTCTTCCGTCTCTGTAGCCCTAGCTGTGCCCTCCCGTGCCCGGTTTTCCCACGTTCGGTGGGGGGTACTGTCAGAGTCGGTGCTCGTCCATCTCAGTCCTGTGTGTTCAGTCCCTGTTTGGTCAGCAGGTGTTGCTGGCCATCTTGTTCCCTCTGTCTTCATACTAGTCCCTAGTGTGTTTTCCTTGGTCCCCAGACCACTGCATAGCTCAGTAGGTTCAGCGTGTGGCACCAAGGCTGTAACAATGCATTCATGAATTTGAGGCGTACCTCACCTGTTTTTCTAGTAATTTTAGTTTTGTTTATCCTATTTATGTCCATTTTAATTCCATTCTGTTAGCCTTCAGTTGTGTGTCATTATTCCTAGTGTTTATTTCCCAGCATGTAGTTCATTTTTCCTAGTTGTGCTATTTGTTAAAGTTCCTCAGTTTCTGTGCATGTTAATTGTTAAATTTCTCTATACCTGTGGTGTGTTTTCCTGAATTGCGCTGATTGGTTAATTGTCCTGATGATTTACACCTGCCTTTTGTTAGTCCTCATTATCTGTGTATTTAAGTGCTTGCCTTTGCCCTGCTCCTCAGTCTACCATTGTGAATGTCACTCTGATAGATGGTACTCTGTGCCTTGCCCCTATCTTTGTATAATTTCCTAGTCCCACTCCTGGTGTTACAGAGTTTGTGATTTCCCTAGTTTGTGCCCTGTTTTGTTTAATAAATCCCTTTGTCTTGGAGCGGTAAGTGGCTTGTCACCCCTCCCGTGACATTCCTTGCCGTAACAAGTTCTGATTGTTGCTTAGTCCTGCTCCCTGTGTTGTGCTGTTCCCTGGTGTTATGTTATGGTTTTGAAAGTTTCTGATTCCTCATGGTCCCTTTTAATTTGTGCTTTTCTCCAGTGTTTTTTGTTTATTCAATAAACCCTTGTTTTGTCTCAGAGCTGCAGGTGGACAGTCACCTTCTTCCCGCCTCCACCATGCCCCGTTGTGTGAAGGCAACATTTCGATTTTATTATGACTTTTCTCTTCTCTTAGACTAACTTAGACAACCTCTTTGCACAAAAACAAGGTAAAAGTGTATTTCATGTTACAAATTGCACTAAATAACACACTACCAAAATGACACATTTCCTTTAACAACTTTACAATAAGATTCTTTTAGTCTTTTAAAGACACACACGTGCCTACCAGCCAGCAAGATGTTACGATTCACCCCTAGTCCGATGCACCAATTCGCGTGAGACTTGGCAGAGAGACTTGCAGAGAACTGGCCACTGATAGCAGTGAAGAACTGGAGATGAAAGAATGTGCTTGGGGAAATGGCTCAGAGAGGGGGAATCAGTCTAAATACTGAATTGTGACCAGTAACTTCTAAATTTCAAAGGCACTGGGTTTCTATAATTAAATATTTATGAAACCCTGGCCATGTGCTGCTTCCTGCTCTAACTCCAGTGGGCAGGGCAGGCCAGGCCTGCCCCCCCCCCTGTTGTGACACTCAGCATTGTGTGTTGGTATGTTGGTGATGTGGTATAGTGAGGGAGGTGCTGGCCAGGCCAGGGCCCTCCCTGTTGTGACACTCAGCGTTGTGTGTTGGTATGTTGGTGATGTGGTATAGTGAGGGAGGTGCTGGCCAGGCCTGCCCCCCCCCCGTTGTGTCTGTTATTAATTACGTTTTAAGTAATAATAATAAAGCGTATAATAGGCTAAATGTAAGCTAGCGCATACAGGTACTGTTAGTAGACAACCGCGTCCCGGCACCGTATTTTAAAAGAAAAAGCACGTAAGCTCGTTATATTTAACCAAAATGTTTAAAGAATTTAAAGAATACTCCGAATACCCCGAAAGCACAAAAAGTCCCAAACATTTCAAAGAAAGCCATAGCAAGCCGAAATTTTAAACAAGTCCGGGCATGCCCGAGCGCAACACTGTCAAGAGCAATACTCCGTATTTTAAGCACAAAACGACACAAGCCCCCAAACTTTTAAACAAGTAGACAAGCCCGAGCATAACAAACATATCTGAACAATTGCAGAGTTTAAACAAGCACAAATATTTTAGCACACAAGTTATTAAAAATGAGAAAAAGCCGTAATCAGTTTAACAGTTTATTTCAATGTAAAATAGAAAGTGTTTCACCAAAGATCCAGCGATTGCAGCTCTGCAGTCCGTCGATGTCGCCCAAATAGCAGCCATTATCAGCAACGGGGGCAAAAGTACCATGCGACCACTATCTTCGAACTATGCGCTGGAAATGATTTTGGAGGCGGAGCACGCCCACGCATGCGCACTGAGAACACACACACGCGCACACGCACGCGCGCGCGCGCGCAGATGCACATTTCAAAATGGCGCCACCGGCTCTTTTCAGCAGGGTATCGTGGCCATTATACGCACCTGTTGTCGGAAACTCCAAATATGGTCCGTGGTCCACCGTCCCCAAGCAATTGGCCATTTGGTGCTGGTGGAAGGGGGTGATCTTGTTGGTGGAAACTCCAAATATTGTTCCATGCCCCCCGTTCCCACACAATTACCATTAGGTGCAATGTCATAAACCGCCGTGGATGTTTACCCGAAGCCAAACATCAAACCAAAGAATGATGATTGGAAAAACAGATGTCAATACCCCCACACCAAGCTGGGGCTTATTAAGGGTGCGAGAGACATTGTGTATAACTCTTGCTTCAAGAGGCCACTATGATTGGTAACCGACAGAGTTTAGCAGATTTCATAAAACAAGACACTGAAAGGAGGATGTTCGATCCACAGAAGTCGCCTCGGCCTAACCCAACATGGGCTCCTCACAAGCCTGCAAGACAGCGGAAGCAGGGAACTCTGGGTCACAGGCCTCAGAATTTAGAATGTATCAGGAAAAAATTTGAGAATTTTTTTTTGAACAAAGCATGGTTGGTGGGGAATTACTAGGTCAACCGACTTCTGACGATAACAACCAATAAGATAAGAGAAGACTGTACTTGGCCATGTTGAAAACGTATTAAAACCCAGCCATCCTGTGAGCCAGCACTCAAGACGAGATACACCTCCCCAGCAAGCAACGGCGAGTGAACTGACATCACCACCCAGCCCTGCGTCTCCTGAAGCCACCCTACTGTGGCACCCTTCATGGCCTGCACAGACACAGGCTACAACTTTTGAGCTGCGACGGAGCAAATCACCAGAGACTCCTTTTCCTGAATGCCTCCATCAACAGGCAAATTTGCGCGACCCATCTGAATTTACTTTTGGGCTGATACTGAACAACAACACACCAGAGTGTTCTCCTCAACTGCAGGACTCCATATACTTTTGGACAGCGACTGGACAACCCGCCGCCAGAACTTTCTCCTCAACTTGCCCCACAGCAGACCGCATCATGGGGCCCATATGGTGCTCCTTGCCTGCCACCACCACCCCCGCCGAGTCCTACCTGGGCTGTGTGGCCGAGGTCACAACAACCCCCGCATGAGGCCTCCGACCTAATGGACACATCCCAAGGCCCCATCCCGAAAACGCTGTAGCTTGATGACCTTTGCGCTCGTTTTGCGGCGCTGTCTTTATTGGGGGAAGATGCGGTGGATGGGAGCATCAGCGCCTCTGCCATGAAGATAATCAAAGGGAGCCTGGCCTGTATCCTCGATCGGATCATCGAAGATGACATGCAGGAGACCTGTCGGGTGCTCTGTGAATCACCCGAGCCAGCGGAGGCACACATGTCTCTACGAACCCGAACCGTTTTACTTCTTCAATAATTTTGAAAAGTTGATCAAAAAAAGTTGATCACATGTGTTTTACACATGAACCTTACTAATAATGAACATACCCTCATAAATCACAATTTCCATGTTGTTTTTGACAAAACATGATTTGTGGAAAAATTCACAAATGTATTTGAGCCTAGTTCAGTCCTTCTGGGCTACTTTGTTTGGATGTTTTGGCCACTAGGATGTGACGTAGCCCATATATTGCTATGGCATTGGCCATATAAGTAAAAAAGGGACAATAGTGAGTAAATACATTTGTGAATCAAAACTAAAACTTGACTATAGCGTGATAAAAACAAAGTGTATATGGTTGGACCACCGCACATGGCTTTTAAAGCGAAAGGTAACCTTGCAAGGATGCTCGGGTTTGTTCCTGATGTATTTCAAAAGATTGGTGATAAACCATCGCCTCCAAACCCCGCAGACATATGCACCGGCTTTTACATGATTTACGTGTATTCAGACATTGTCGAGCATCAAAGAGCGGGAAACGGTCGTAAAGTTGCATTTCAGACCGGCTAAGCAGTACTACCCCCAATAATGTACAGTGCCGACGGCTTTTCAGATCCACATAGATATGTG
>JAODKC010016007.1:0-52500 GCA_026777985.1 Mormyrops attenuatus
TTCCTTGCCACTGTCGCCTCAGGTTTGCTTGGTGGGGGTTCGGGCCGGTTATATGTAAAGTGCTTTGTGACAATGACTGTTAAAGGCGCTATATAAATAAAATTGAATTGAATTGAATAGGGTCAGAATCAACCATTTATAACCATGGAGATTTTTGAGATGTATGTGTCCTCCTGACATCAGGTACACCAGTTCTGATAATGCAGGAGTGGAAAAAAATGTTGAAAGCATGGTTTCGTAATTTGGCAAACATGCACGTGATGCGTCCTTGAGTGATAAGGCTCATATCCAATCTCCTTTTCACTAATGGTGAATATTACATACTTCACCAGCTGATTTGTTCTTAATATACGTTATGAATAATATGATTCACACGATTGCAAATGGCAAACAAAAACAGCACAAATCCTCACTCGGCTTTTGAGAGTCTGGGTCAGTCCCAGTGCTGATCCTCTGTCCACATCTCCCATAAGGAAATCTGACACTCTGGAGGAAGGAGAGAGGAAGTGACACATAATCACAGCTGGAAGGAACCAGGAAGGGCCAAGGAAAGAAGGGCTCAACTCAGCTATTAAATTTAACAGCAAAACCAAGTGAAGAAAGTTCAGCTTGATCCCAACAAAGACTCTGCTATTTCAAGAGAACTATTTGGACAGAAAATTTCCCTAACTCAGTATATCAGACACATTTTCCAGAATTTCTCTGGATTTTGGGAAATTTTATTAAAGTTTTTCATTGGACTACATGTAAATTTTGATGAGAAAGCCTGACTTTAGGTGACCTGCCGTCTCATCTCAAGCAACAAAAAAGGCACTAAGGCGTTAAGGAAATTTGTTCTTCAGTTGTGTGCTATGGACTATTACCATCAAGGCTGTCAAAACTACATTGTACAGTGTTACTGACATCAGTGCCGGAAAGACTGCAGCTCCTTAAGAGAAGCAGAAAACACAGGCACTTACACATTGCCAAAGGTGAACGCAAACGTGTCAATGGAAGAGTGTATCTCATCAAAAAGGTTCCTCTTATTCTCGTCATTCACCTCCTTGAAGTTCACACCTTTTGAGGAAAACATGCAATAATACAGTTACTCATTGTAGACAAACGCAATATCAAGAAATTATTTGATATTAAAAATGGTCCATTCATCTTTCTGAAATCCCCCCCTCAGTTTAAAAATCAGCACAATTAATTTCCTGGAACAACTCTGCACCATTTGGCTTTGCTCAGGGGTCCAGTGGTGAAACTGGGATACGTAACTTATTACATAAGTCAGTTTTGCTTGACTTCATATTTAGACTCCAAGAAATGTATTATCATGTACCAACAGGAACAACCAGTGCCGTAATGTTTACTATTCACAAAAGCCCCCGTTGTGATGTAGGCCTAAGCACCCAAATAAGGGCGTGAGAGTGACCAGCGAAAACACGTTTGCAAGTGTTACGCAAAACAAGCGCATGAGACTCTGTGAACCCGCCAGAGACCTGCATGTGCATGTGTGTGTGCTCCATGTCTGCAGACGCTGACGTCATCCGCTCCGCAGGAGTGAAATGTCCTCACTGCTTCCGCTCAGTCCGGTAGCAAGTTTGTACCGGAATCTTAAAAGGCGGCACAGGCAGAAAGGAAGGAAAAGCTAGGCACTTATAAAATCAGACAATATGACAAAGAAACTCAGAGAAGCTCACCTCATTACCTCATTAAATATTTTTCAATTTAAGCCTCAGGGCCACGCCTAAATCAGCTTTTTATGTTAAGAACAAGCAAGTTTCAGGCCCAGATCTCATAGGGATTCCTGCTGTTATCCCCTAGACTTGTGGCCATGCAGTAAAAAAACAGGTTTGAAACCCCCCTGATCAACAAATCCTCTTACGGGGGAACCCCCCCCCCCCCAGTTGGCAAAACTTATGGAGAGGGACCCCCTGGTCATCAAAATAGCCCTGGGTCGTCCCAAACAAAATTTATTTCTGGCTAGACTTGGTATACTTGGTTGCACCAAAAAAATCCCTCCCTGAAACTAAAATATAATAATGAACTAATCAATGTTAAGGACAACTGTATTCAGTCTATGTACTACAAAGCCTAAAAACACCACAAACAGTTTAGAACTAAATGCATTAAACTATCAACCCAGTGCTTCCTGTCTCCGTGCTACAATGCCACAGGAAAGTCAGGAATACAGCTGGAAATCCAAACACAAGTAACCAGCCCTTACCCACTGTTACGCATCCCATTGGGCCAACCGAACTCCGGCTGATGAAACCAGTGGGATTATTCAGGTCAAATGTAAACCGCTGGGGCTCAACCAAGCCAGGGAATTTTCTGAGCAGGAAAGGTGCCGATATGAAGCCCTTTTCCAAATGAAAGCCCTCAGGAAGGTCCAGGCAAATCTTCTGTAAGGGTTCTGGGAAGATTCTGGTCAGGCACAAAGAGCAATCCCCGCTGTACTCCTACAAGGACATGCACAAGCCCCTATCCAGGTCTAAGTGGTTCTTCCAAGGGCTCAGCCTGCAAGCCGTGACTCTAAGCCTCTGCTACTCAGAGGCTTTCCCCAGGACATCCTGAGGCTGCACGTAGGAACAATGCCCAGGGACGGCAGCTGCTCACAATGCATGCATAGGAACTACATCATCCAGCAAAAATGGCCTTCGAGGAAACACCCACCACTTCGATGGAGAACTTATCAAGGTTTTTTTCACCCCCGATTAATTAGAAACAAATGGATATTGTTTGCTGAATAAAAATGTATGAGATTTTCACACATATCCAGATAAGCCTCTAGGTGGGGCTATCAAACACATGAGATGAAAGCTTAAGGTTAAATTTGTAACTCAACCCACAGAAAGGACTCTAAAGGCACTGCAAATTATCCACATGAATGTAAACCCATAAGGAAAAGATCAAGTATGATAATACTTTTCTGACATATTTATTACTATGGAAAGGCAGTTCATAACAGTTTTACAAAAATTATGTTTTTTTTTGTTTTTAAGGTAAAAACATTTCATTTAAAAACGGAGCGTAATGCCTAAACCATCACTGTCTTCAAATCAGAGACATCTGTCTTCAACAAATGGAGACATGCAACTCTGTGGTAAATTCCGTCAACTCATTCTCACATCTGGTTCCTGTCTGTTTGAACTTGGCCTGTAGCAACGAACTCAGGATGCCTTTTTGTTAGAATTCTGAAAAATGGCCAGAGTAACAAAATCATAATTCAGGTATCTTATAAAGGCAAAGCAATGACTCGCATGTGCTCCGAACACAACCTCAATACTCCTTTTATGGATAGCCCAAAAGCCTAATGTCTTTTATTTAAATGTGCTCTTCTGATTTTGTAAAGTACTTTGAATTGTCTTGTATCTGAATCCTGCTATATAAACTTGATTTGCCTTGCCTAAACCCATGCTTGCTATCCTGATTCAGGTCAATACTTTCCTCCGTATCACTTTTCTCCAAGACAACTAAGCAATCTCTTTTAATCAATGCAGGTACTGAGACGTTTAGAAGGTCAACCACACTGAAACTTCAAGTTTCTTTACATACTAAGTTTCTTCATATCTGGAGCCCAACTGGATTCTAACCTTAAAGTAAGCATGTGTCATCTAATGTTTTATTTCCTTGGATGGAGAAGAAATCTTATAGCTTTAATTGGCTCTCTTGACTAAACTTGATCATGTGACTGTGATATTACAACCCTCCATATCAAGCCATGGACTGATGATCTGTACTGGAAATCACACGTATGACGCTACTACCTACTATCTGCCACAAAAAATCCGCTAGTTAAGACTGTGCTTTCCTGCCTACTAAGATGCCAACACATTTAACAGAAGCCCTTAAAGCACTCATGCGGGTCGGATCAAGTTTTCATTTCACAAAAAACAAAATTTTCCCCAGACTTATGATTTCACACAACTTCTATAATCAAAACATTTTAAGTAAAAAAACACACAAAACAGACACACAAATAAGGAACAAAGTCATCAAGAGGAGGGATCCACTATAACGTGTATAAGCTTCACACATCCATCACTCATCCATAGCTTTTTTCATCTTACGCTTAAACATTTTTATCACCCCCTCATAATTCAGAGCTCTGCCCTCGGCTATAGAAATCTGCAACCCCAACACCCCCCCGAAACCGCCATTCCAGACACAGCGGGTCTTTTCTTCTAGTCACTTCAAAGCTGGGTCTATTTACGACTACGGGACCGAGTACATCTGCTGAGGGAGACGGGTCACTAATTGCACGAGCGGCAGCACGTATTTCCTACGGACAGGAGCCAGGCCACTGACCTTTCACCTTTGCGATCACGGTTCCCGCAGCGCTGAGGATTTCCACGGAGTTCAGCACGCGGTGTTTGCCGATTACCGTCTTCAGGACTCGCAGTAGGTCCCCCAGCCGCTCCTGGACCACCTGATGGAGGTAATCTTGATTCTCTATTTGACAAAAAGCAAACTGCTCATTAGGATGCTGCAATCATTTCCACTCACTTCAGATCCTGACACAACCATATACTGGCTTTAAAAAAGACAGACATGACATTAATAATGGAAGGTCATGAGAAAAACATGAACCATTCTCCTAAAGTCACAGCAGAGATAAAGATCATTATATGAAGATACCTATAATATTAACACACAAGGAGTCTGTCTCAGCCCCACTAGATCCAAACCATATAGCATTTATGAGCACACTCTTTGCACAAGCTTAATGTTGTGCAATTAAGGTTTGTCCTAGGAGTACACAATCATGTTATGTTATGTCATTGTTATGTTATGTCATTCTGACAAAACAAAACCAACTAAAAACAATGGCTTCACTTTCCTCCATAGCATCTATGTCCAGTTTTCTAATACAAATGTTTCATCATTTACGTGCAAATCTTTTTAATCACAGTATGTATCAAGAGGGCTAGAAAGTCAATATCAGTGGTCTTTCACAGTTTCTTTACATTACATGCGTTCCAGCTTCTCTAAGAATAAGCACAGCTGAGAAAATAACAGAAAACCTCAACATTAGCATAACCTGTCCATCACAGAGATGCATCTACTGCTTTTTTTAATCTCCCTGGAAAAATAAGATGTATTTTTAGGCTTGGTTCTGTGACACAACGTACATTTGGAGCCTTTGCAAAGTATTTATCAGTGAGTCAACTGTTGTATCACTGACATTGCTGATATGGTATACTTCTAAAAGACTCAGGAGTAGTTAATTAATTAATACTATATTTCTCAGCTGTCTTAAGAGAACCTATATGTATTTCACAAGAAACCATGGGTATGGAGTTAATCAGACATTTCTTGAACCATAAGATAGTGACATGAAAGACTTTGGGTTTGAATGATTTATAGAGAATTAAAGTAGAGATTTTCCTCAGCCACTCCAGAGAAGATCGCCAAGTGAAAAGCTAACCATGGAAACCGACCAAAGAAAGAAATTATCGAGTGTCCCCAAAGAGCCTGGAAACAGCCTGGGCATCTAATCTGCCCAAGAACGAGGATGGGGCTTTATTTCAATCAATCTCAAATCCTGAGGTGCGCTGGAAAGGTTTTGGGCATGCAGCACGCTTCCTCTTACATTCAAGCCAGGTTTGTGCTGACAGTCTGAGTGGGATTACGGGGGAGCAGACAGTCCGAGTGGGATTGCGGGGGAGCAGACAGTCCGAGTGGGATTACGGGGGAGCAGACAGTCCGAGTGGGATTACGGGGGAGCAGACAGTCCGTGTGGGATTACGGGGGAGCAGACAGTCCGAGTGGGATTATGGGGGAGCAGACAGTCCGAGTGGGATTACGGGGGAGCAGAGGGACTTTAGCAGTCCCCATATTTCCTTCTATTCTCTTAATCTTTTTTCATCCTGCAAAGAGGGGAGGTGCGAAAGGGCTGAAGTGGAAGACGTACCTGTTCGAAAACATTACTGGCACTTCAGACACTAATCGACTTCCAAAGGGTGACCAACCAAAAATTTACTATCATGATTAAAGTTCTATTATATTAAATAAAAAGCAATACTTAAGGTTCATTAGTATGTGTACTTGCTATGCTCTATGAGCATGACATAGAAGATACTGAGGTAGGTTTGACAAAAATGCGCACCTGAAAAAGATGCTAAAAAATAACTTCAACTGAGCTGCTACTTTTATGCAATATCAAACTACAGTAGGTATATAGACAATATTACGGTGTGTGGCAGGTGAGCGGTCTTTTCAAAGAAAATTATAAATACAAGTGTGGTACTTCTGAATAACCGCAGTATCCATGGGGGGAGTGAACTCAGAAGTGGGAAGAGACTTCAGAAATGTCCCGGTAAGTCAAATCCATCGATCTTAAGCGAGGTTCAGACTCGCTTATGGGGAGTGAGGAAGTGTATTTTTCAAAGGAAAGAGGTGTAGTCAGGGTCGAGGGCCATCGCTGTGAGACTGAGAAGAAGCTCTCGTCGATATTGACTTTCCTCCATAACCCTAACCCTAACCATAACCCTAACCCTAACCCCCCCCCCCACTTGCTACATTGGCCGATGCTCCTGAATGAGAACACTGTCTGAGCTGCAACTGGAATGTAGGTGAACATCATGAGAACATCAGGTAAACCTCATCCATGGGGAGTGCCCAACACCAGCATGTGTGGCCGGCATGTTCAGCTGACCCCAGTCAGACTGACCTAGACCTGAGCTATACAGCCAGGATCTTCTGTCCTCTCACACACCAACTGAGAAACAGCTGTGCAAAAGTCCCTCAACTTAATACCAAGCAGAAATGCAAAGACTTCATAATGAAGGCATGGCCAAGTGACAGAGAAAATATTTTGCGAAGCTGCCGCCATTTACCTTTGGTCAACTTTAACACCTCAATTATGACGAGTCATAAGATATTAATTTTGCAGAACATGCTCAACTATTTGAGAATTTGAGAAAGTAGTCATTAACTTACCACCAAAAATATAAAAACCGTTCTTAGCCAACAGCTATGAATTCCAGAGTTTCTGTTTCAACAGAAACTGTGAAAATACAGCAAGTGGACAAGGTGAGCATTCCAGTTATGTCTGATCAGAGTGAGAAATTCGGCCCTCCTGTTAAGTGGATCAGGATGCCTCTTCTCCATGGTCTGGTCTGCCTCCAAAGAACGCACATTCCACTCTGTGTTGATGCCACACCTTAAACCCGACCCACCACAGAATAAATGTTTTTTCACATATAGATTACGCGACGGGTGGCCGACTTTGCGAAGCAGGCCGTGGGGGTGTCACCTCAGAACTAAATAAGCCCATGTGCTTCAAATTTTGCTTGAAGATTATCAAAATAAATTTACCTGTACTTTAAAAAAATATAAATAATAAATATAGCTAATACTTGCCTCCCAATGCCCCACCAAATCTAAAAAAAAAAAACTTCACCAGACCCAGACTCTGAAATGGCAGGGTTAGGGTTAGGGGTTTGGGTTTGGGTTAGGGTTAGGGATTAGGGTTAGGCTCGGGGTGTTGGAATGAACTCCTGCGGTGTCATGAGAACAATCGATCCCAACTTCCTACCGCTGTTCAAACACTCCAAGGCTGCTTTTCAACATTGAATGGAAGCCAATCTCAGATAGGTATCTGTCCCACAAACCAAGCCGCTAATATCACGAGGGAAAAGCAAGGGACCTTGGCGTCACGCTTTGTTTGTACGAATGCCGAGAGCTGGCATTCCAGGCATACTCCGCTACGAAGGGCCCCGAGTACTCCCACGCAGAGGCGGCGGCCCGACAGATGGGCCGCGTTAAGCGAGTCCCGTCTCGCAGAGGCCCGACAGATGGACCGCGTTAAGCGAGTCCCGTCTCACCAAAGCAGGAGTCCCACTCAGCTGGATGTCCCTCCGTAAAAAAACCGTAATCATAAAAAAGCAGCAGATTCAGATCCCCACAACACAAATGACCATTTTAACAAGGAGTCAGGAACTTTGATTAAATATTTACAAGCATACAAGGAAATAAACTGTTTGATTTGTTATAAGAATATCTCTGGCTGGTGTATCTTTTCTGAATAGCGGTCACTCGACCAGCGGTTAAGGTGTCTCAGCAAAATGGACATCTAATCATCAAAGTCGCGGCCATGAAGTCTGGTCTTATTTCAGTGTAACATTGTTTATAAGATTTTAACCGCAGTCATTTTGTAATATTTGTTTTTCACACAGACATTGTGGATATTTTGCTCATGTTAAATGAATCAATGTTATCAGTGTCCGTCAATCAAGTATTCAACAGCACTTAGTTTCACCTGCTGCCTAAGTATTTAGAGACGGCACTATTGTTACCAGCGTAATCAAGGCCTTAGTATTTAAACAAATGCTATGATACACAAACCATGTATTACTTTCTGGGTTTGTACAACATAAAAACTGATGGCTTCAAAAACAGATTTACCAATTCTGTAAAAAAATGCTAGTAATCCATGATTTCCTTTATTGTTGGATTACCCATCTGATGTGATATCTTCATTTTATATCTGCAAGACTACAGGCTAATCAGACTAATGTAAAATCCATTGCGACTTAAGCAGCATTTGAAAGTGTTATGCATTAATTCTGCTGCAACAGCAAAACCAAGGAGAACCTTTCTTGTTCTGTGTTTGTAACGTGTGCATAGGCAGCTCACAGTTGTTAATTAGTTTCCTCTGTGTCACTGGGAAAGATACTGCCCCTCCATGTACCCCTCACTTTGTTCCCGAAGAATCAGGTGTTGCTTTGATCCAACTGTACACACCTGGCTGTGGACTGACACAGTCGTCTATTAGCGTCCCCCTTTCAGGCCCCCCACTCAGCACAGCTGACAACAGGCAGCACAGCACTGACCACCTCAACCTTTCATATTTTTTTCGTAAAACATCAGGCACAGGACCCCTTGACACCCGGGAAATCATCAAAAATTTTGCTGAAAATGATATCGCACAAAAATACAAAAGTCAGCGAAGCAGTCTAGAGTGGCTGCGTTGGCAAATTGTCATGCAGATGGCTTAAAGAAAATGTCTAAATGTAAATATTTCACTTTTATTACCTCAGCCAGGCTCAAGGGCTCAGAACCTAAACATCAGAGTAAATGCTGCAGCGGTAATACTTTTAATAAAGAAATTAGTCATAAAAGTCTGTTTTTTCCCCCAAAGAGCTTCCACGGAAATCATCACTCCATATTTCTCTGGTTTATAAAATCACGTAGGCTGGTATGGAATAGCTGGAGTCAAACAGCTATTTATAGACAGATGACAGGTAACGCAGTTAAATCACCTAAGTCCCTGTCCACTGTCAATCCCATCAAAGCCTCTAACTGTACTTGTGAATGACAGCACAGTAAACAATGACTCAGTTCAAAATCTCTGTAGGAAATCAGACTCATGCTAAGGTTACCAAAGAACTGTTAGCTATTATCAACTTGCATAGCTATGGGTAGGTAATGTAATTACTTATACAAATTAGAATTGGTTGCTAGCAGTGACCAGGAAGCAACATACTAGTCCAGGGGTGGGTAAGCTGGATCCTGGAGTGCCGGTATCCAGCAGGTTTTCTATCCTACCTGAATGATCCATCTCTGCCTGAGATCAGGTGTAGTTCAGAGACCAGGTTGGATGGAAAACCTGCTGGATCCTGGCACTCCAGGATCAGGGTTGCCTACTCCTGTACTAGTCTGTTAAAAAATGAGTAAAAAACTCTGAAGTTCTATATGTAATAAAATGTGAAATATTCTTTTCAAATTATCAACTAAAACCTCAATTGACCAATGACAATAAAATGACAGCCCAGTGGCTAAGTGAGTAATGCTGTTGCCTGGCATCTCCAGGAGTGTGGGTTTAAATCCAGCTTCTACTATTTGTGCGGGATTTGCATGATCTCCATTTGTTACATGGGTTTCTTCCAATCGTCCAAAGGCTGGCCGTTGGAAAATTTGCATCTCAAAATTACCCAAAGTGTACAATTGCGGGTGTGAGTGTGTGCACAGTGCATCACAGGGTACATCTGTCACTCCGTCCAGGGTGTTTCCCTGGCCTGTGTCTTATCCTGCCTGGGATGGACTTCAGCTCCCATTTGACGTCGACCTACAAGTGCTCTGAACAATGGATAGAACTACAACCATGCAAATTACAAATAATTTGGTATTAATGCAGTCATTACAAAAGATAGATCAGTTATTCTTGAAATAATCAGCATTCATTAACATGTCATTTGTATGGTAACATGCTAAATATCAATATGGTAAAGTACAGGACTCAATCGATGCCACTCAGGCACTGTTTTTGACCAGTATTATGAATGGATTATAGAATATGCTTCCACAAACGTAATGCAAAAACAGAGGAAACATCACCTCCGAACATTTCGGAATTGGCATACATCACTAGATCTGCCTAAAGTGCCTGCTCAAGAGAATAAGGAGGCATTTTCATTGGATGTCTTATCATAACAATGGAAATAAAAACAAATAAAATACTTATGGATGAAAGTTCTTATCTGCTGTATTTAACTTTACATCAACAATACCAACACGAGTTACATTTAAATGTTCATTCAATTTAAATTAAATTGTTAGAATACAATCAGTTACAGTAGGGCACTAAAAAGACATTTAGTGTTTCAGGTTACGAGTGTATACATCATCCACATACTTCTTATTCATTACTACAAAGTTCAATAACACAAGTAAGAGGACCTAACAAATGTAACCCTTTACTATGCAAGGTTAAAAATAACAAGTAAATAAATTAAATCAAACATCTGTTAAAATGGGAGTCTTGTAAAGTGGTTTCAGGCTTTGGTTTGATAACACAAAAACGTCATATTGTTAAAGACTATGTAGGTACCCCAGAGTCACTGACCAACTTAACGTGCCAGGAAGATCTTCCTTCCAAAAGTTAACAGAAACGAACTTTGCAGAGTTACTTTCCATGACGTTACTGGGAAAAGGAAAGAAGAATGGGCAGTCTATCAAATGGCCCAAGAGTAATTTAAAAACATCCATATATTAAGTTTAGACCATGATTAATGAAATTAAACTAAAGCCAAGAAGAATTCTGGATATCTTGCTTGTTGAAAAAAAAATCAAATATATCATTGATATTTATCTAAAAAAATATCTAAACTCATATTCTAGTTTCTTGAGAAAATGGAGCCTAATGCAGGTACTGAAAATTAAAGCTATAAAAATTTTGAAAATACTTATTTCATCTGTATACATGCTAATGTGGCTTACAGCCTGCCCGAACCGAGGAAAAATTCTTCCTGCACATTCCTCAAGTACTTCACAGGAGGAGTAGAAAGTTTACAAGTCGCAAATATGCTGATGTTTACCATTTTGCGTAGCCTCGCAACGCTGCCTTGTGACTGGAATGGAGTTGAGTGACTGGGAGGCCGTGGTGTTGCCGGCGTAAAACACGTACCTGGAGAGCTGGTACTGCTCTCCCACAGAACATAAAAACACACAGAATCACAGTGAGATCATCACTCATGGTCACAAAGTGCAAATCTGCACTCTCCGATTTCCTAAAATGAAGGGGAGCAGTCAGCGTTCCACAGAAGGCTGGGTCAGTGGTGTTTTGTCAATACATTAGATGATGTTGATGCAAACAGAAGGTGAGCCATCCAGGCACCAACAGGCTGGGCATCTACCTCATCCCCCCTTTTTCAAAAGGTGCTTATTCACAGCTATAAAACTTGCTGCATGTACAAAAGCGCAGGTGCCCCTGGCTACTGTTGGAACTCCTGCAACATGTCCACAATCACCAATATCCTTTATAGATACCTGGTCTATAAGAGTGTGCATTTAAGACCAGGCACAATTACAAAATCAGCTAGTGAAGCAGGACAAGTTCGTGCTAAGACAGCAAATGTCGTAACTTTACCGACTGCAAGATTTTAAGGGAAAAACAAAAACTATTTTCTTATCTGTTGCATCTTGCTTCATATTAAACAAAGTTAAATCCCACCCAGTACCAATTTTTGTGTTATAGTGGGGTCGTAACTGAGTCTATGCCTAAAACGCATCAATCCAACTCAAAGGACTGAGAAAGTCCTTTGCTAACAAGCAATAAACGTTTTATAGGTTTAATTATGTGACAAAAATTAGACTGGGGCGTAGCAACTACAGAGGAATGAAACGTTCACAGACCGTCGTCCAAGTTTAGAGTGAAATTAAGATCATTAAAAAGAAGATGAAGAATGACACCGGATGTAAGCAAACTTTCGGATGATTTAAAGCGGCTTGAAACAGCGCTGCACAAAAAACCCCATAAAAGGACCTGAGCTTTACAAGGGTGCTAAAACTGAGGGTCATACCCACGGAAGACGTCCTTCGCGTCAGCGAGAGGACTGGCAAAGCTAATTTTAGGTTTGTTATTCTTTGACGGGTAATTTCGACCACAAATCACAGCGCCGCATGAAAAGTTCTCAGAGGACCGGCGGCTAAATAAGTTTCCCACAAACTTTTGGTATCGTGCGAGGACGCACTCCCATGCAGCGCCGCCGGTACGGGAGCGGACCTTAGCGAGACACAGCTGGGAGACAGAGACGGAGATCTGCTGCGTCTGGAATCACATCCCAGGAATCCCTCATGCGGTTCCAGATTCCAGGGAATGCAGTACTGAGAAGGAGATACCGGGTCGTTTCAGGCCTAACTGTTGCCCGTAGTATAGTAAGAGTAACGGTTGATTTTCAACGACTTACACAATCTTGGCAAAGCACCAATCTGTTAAATATTAAATCAGGCTGCATACACCCAGAGAGACCGATCTGTTCAAGACCAGCCCGTCCCCCCCGTGCTAGCACAATCAGGTTTGAGCATATAATTATACTCGTAAGTAATGGTGAAAACAAAGATCCTTAGATGAGAACAGCGATTGCATGGTCTGCCATGATTACGGTCTAGTCATAAACTGAACACAGGCTACATCTGAAGAAGGCAGTTACGTTTGTGGTTATACGGGAATATTTCTAATAGCACTGTAAACCACAAATATATTGTGACCTCAGCATATTAAATACGTAAATATGTATATATGCACACACCTATCATATATACTAGTATACTACTATAGTATATCTTTCTCACTTGCACATTGTTTTGGACAAAAATATCCACCAAATAAATGTAAGAACATAAGAAATTTACAAACGAGAGGAGGCCATTCAGCCCATCAAGCTTGTTTGGGGAGAACCTAACTAATAGCTCAGAGTTGTTAAAATCTTATCTAGATTTAAAGGAACCCAGGGTTTTAGCTTGCGCTACACTAGCAGGAAGACTATTCCATACTCCAACTACATGCTGTGTAAAGAAGTGCTTCCTCAAGTTCATTTTAAGATGTTCTCCCACTAATTTCCACTTATGGCCATGAGTTCTAGTATTTAAACTAATATTGAAAATGCACTATATTAAATCATATATACCTATCATAGCTATACTCCCATGCATACACATATTGATGCGAACACGCATACTTGTCCATTGAACAGACTGCCTTGTCCAAAGAAATTGTATAGTCTCAAGCTGGTAGTGGCTAAGAATGCTTTGACAAAAGTCATAAACACATCACACACAATCAATCTTCCTCCACATAAGTGTGCGTGTGTATATATGTATGTATATATATATACACACACACACACACACACACACACACATACATACAGAGAATTACAAACAGGAAGCACATTACACATTTACTTTAAATGTGCTATAAGCCATGCTGACATTCATGATAAGAAGTTCCAGATGCCCAGGCATCACACACCATGGCACCACACGCACCCGACGCGTTCGGCCTGGACCTCAGCCCATCAGAACAGCCTCCGCCGGTTCCCATCAGACCAAATAAAGCATCCTGCCCTCCAATCCTCCCGCGTCCTGGGCTGCTCTCTGAGGAATAATAAGATTTTTAGTATTTTTAGAAGCCCTCCAGTTTACTTCTACGGATACAGTGAGGATGAAAACCAAAACAGACCCTCTGTGAAAGTGCCAATATGGCTGCGGATTCTCCGGCTGATTCAGCCTGTCACCGAAAATCCTGAATATTTACTTGGCAGGCCCCCACCTGCACCCCCCCTTGCCGAACCCACTGACTAACATGACCAGGTGGAATAATCATGCACCTCAGTTGCGACAGAAATGAGACTTGAAATGTGCAAACAGCAGCTCTGAGATCTTATGCTGGGCACCGTGAGCGGGGGGCGCTGAAACAGGGCCCTGGAGCAACAAGCCGCCATTTGTTCTGGAGGAATGCAGGCCATGTGGGGGTGGGGATACACACAGCCTGCCTGTGGAGACCAGGCCGCCTTCCTGTCCTGCTTACACTGATTAGCTGCACTGGGGTTAATGTCAATGGGGCCCTTACCAATAAATTAAAAAATGCATAAAATAAACAATGGAAAAAGCAAATAAATGAACAAAACAAATTACAACTAAATTAAAATGAAGTACATAAAAAGAGTAGATGAAGGACTTATTTCTCCTAATTTCCATACCACTGGTAGAAAAAAAAACCTTATCCAAACCAGTCAGCCATAAATGAGGAAGCTCAAAGCAGGACAAAGGCTGTGGAACCTTAGTAGGCTATAGACAGGTGTGAGCACCACGTGCTTCCTTAAAGCAAAGGGAAACTACAGAAATATGGGGATCTATGCTTTAACAACCCAATACTTTTTAGGACTGGCATTCCATGCTTGGTGTCCCCTGCCTTGTGCATTCTGGGATAGGCTTCAGGTCCTATGTGGCTGCAAAGGACACATGGCTGGGGTACACCCTGGATGAGATTTCCATCCATTGCAGGGCACATACACGAACTCACACCCACTCATACACTTTAGGTAATTTAGAGATGCCAATTAGCCTAACTACATGTCTTCGAACTGCAAGAGGAAACCGGAGTACCTGGAGGAAACCCACAGGATGCGAAGAGAACAGGCCAACTCCCCATGAAAGATCGGAAGCACAGTATGATTCGATCCCCCAGCCCTGGAGGTGTGATGCAACTGTACCAATGAGCCGCCTACAAACCGAGGGGTATTTTTATTTTCATAAGATGTAAGCAAATATGCACCTAGTTTATTTACAGTAGAGTTCAGAGAATCACAAAACAGGCTTAGAAGATATTTTAAGATCGACACCCAATATGCTAGAAAAGTGAAGTTGGACATTTAAAAGAACAAAGGAACTTGGCAGAGAAATATTGCTGTGGTTTCTATTACCAGTGCAAAAAAAGAGATCAGGTGAATCCTTACATTCTCATTACACTTACATAATTTCATAAATGAGCTTCTTAAATTACCATAAAGCACTGCGACTTCCTTGTACAAGTTGTTCTATTGTGTATTAAACTAACAGTAACCAGAAATTTAGAAATGTAGCTACTAAACAGAGATCCACATAATGAATCAAGAAAATTATGAAAGTTAATCTGCTCAGTTACTGCTATACTTATCAAACAGTTTATTCACCTCTGACAATTCTGAAATCGAGTACAGTAAAGTACAGCAACACCTTCATTCAGAAAAGGTTTGTATTTACAACCCAGTTCAAGCTGCCCATATGCAACATTCACGATTCACAAATGTAGCCCGACACAGTTTTCCAGACCAGCCCTCCCCTGTGTACACACTGATAATAACCATTTACGGTTAAAAACCATACTCGTATAAAAAGAAAACCAAAAAAAAAATCATGGAATTTGTGAAGGGATTGGCAGCGGCTTTGCACTGGGAATAATTGCGGGCCTTTGGCTATTCTTACATGGGAACAAGCTTTCAGATGGATCGGCGTAACAAGCCACTGAACCACATTCCTGCACACATTAGTGAATTCTAAACAATATATCACTACAGTGAATCCTGGGACATTGTTTTAAGTATCAATACAATGCTGTTGCTTTATGGCACATACTACATAGTCAACGACCAATTTTAAATCATATACTTACAGTGTATATGTACAAGTAATTTCTAAAACAGGAAAAATTCATAAGGTGGAAGAGACAGAAATATATTTTAACCACTGGATTGTGAGACTCGAAATTATTTTACTTAGAATGGCGCCATGTTTATTTAGCACCCAACTTTCCTTTAAAAAAATCAGTCGGAAGATGTTTGTTGACCAATATCTTAACTCCCATCTAATTACCACAGTCATAGAGAAGGCTAATCTGCAAATATTAAAACACGCACCGTGAAGGAACCATGACTCAAATGGCAAAAAAAAACTTCCTGCTTGGACAAAAATACAGGACTAGAACAATCTTAAGAGTGTCCTTAAATGGAGGACACAAAAGGACTTGTGGACTTTTACATTAATTGTATACATTAATTTAAAATCACAAATGCAAATGAAATGAATACTTCCAATAAGCCTGTCACTCAGAGTATTGTCCAAACAATTAACAGTTTTATAACAGACCAAATGCAATGATTTTAAAAATGTATTCTTCTTTATTCTTCAGAGTATTGCAGTATTAAAATGACACCTAAGACCTTCCCTTATTCCATAAAGCCACTTCCTAACAGGACAGTGTCTTCCAGTTCAATGAGCTTTTTCCTGTATTTGATCTGAAATTAACCTACTATTTGCATAGAAGACTTCATTTTACTGAACAATCATAAATTAACCCCAATATACAATGTATCTCTCAGAAGGTCCAGTGACGACTTTAGAGACACTTATAAAGGTGCAGTGAGGGAAATCACTAACTTCAGCAAAACAAGCACTCTCCCAAACAGCCAAGTGAAACAGTTTAGCTGTAGCAAATGCAAAAATGGGGTAATTATGCTCCATTACTAGCCCAGTGACAACCACGGAAACACGCCTAGGATGCTGAAATGCTCGGTATGCAGTATGATAGCAAGGCGAAATTCAACCAGGCAGCCAACTTTGTTACAATATATCGGTTTTTTAAAGTATTTATGTATTTTATTGGGGTGGCATGGTGGTGCAGTGGTTAGCACTGTTGCCTCACACCTCTGGGACCAGGGTTCGAGTCTCTGCCTGGGTTCCATGTGTGTGGTGCTTGCATGTTCTCCCCATGTCGTTGTGGGGTTTCCTCCGGGTACTCTGGTTTCCCCCCACAGTCCAAAGACATGCTGAGGCTGACTGGAATTGCCCATAGGTGTGCATGAGTGACTGGTGTGTGAATGTGCCCTGCGATGGGCTGGCCCCCCATCCTGGGTTGTTCCCCGCCTCGTGCCCATAGTTTCCGGGATAGGCTTCGGACTCCCCGCGACCCACAGGGATGAGCGGTTTGGACAATGGATGGGTGGATGTATTTTATCATGACCAAGTGGCATACCTAAAGATAAATATGAGTCCATGAATAGGAATCCATATATGTTTCTGAAACATCTAAGACTGCAGGACATTTAAAATTTAAACTTAAATGGAAAACTTTAATGTATGAACATATTAACTATTATGGGGCATGAAAATAAATAAATAAAGAATAACTGGTTTATATTGGTATGTAGCCTAGTAAAATGTAGATCAGCCATTTAACATCAGTAGGTCTATCAGTAGTAAAACGTGATCATATTTTTAATTGTTTTTTTAGTTTTAATCGGGTTTTAGTTTCTGACCTCCGGTTAAAAAACCAATCACCTAGAGCCGTATAAGCGTCTTTTTCAGCAGATGAGGAAGCAACAGAGGAAGCAAAGCATGAGAGCTGTACATGACATAAAGCTGACCCACAGATGCAGGGGGAGGAAGCCCCCCCCCCCCAAAAAAGAAACATTCTGTTTTCTACTCTTTTCACACACTTTCCGAGTCCGCTACAAGTGGAGGTCTTTAATTACACACGACGCATGTTTAATTATAGTGATTCTCCTGAGGGATGGTCTGCCAAACCCAGGCCTGATTCAAGCGGCTTTTAAGAAGTTAAACGGAACTTCTGTGAGATGCAGCTAATGACTGGTGAAGTGCTTCCTATAAAGATAACAGCCACCCAGGTTCCAAAGTAGGAACAAAATATAGGTCAGAAGAAGACCCACCCCCACCTTAAAAAGGAAAAAGAGCAACTTTTGAAACCCTGTATAATTTGGGAGTATTTGACTCTTGTTGATTGATTTTTCTTTTTTATTTAAAAATAATTTGACAACTAAATTAGTCATGCTCCGCTTACATGTATATTCCTGATCTTCATTCGAAAATGCACATGCTTAACTACAACTTTACCTTTGAAGACACAAACACCAGGCCACATATCTCAGTTAGTACAAAGGGCTTAAGTTATAATTAAACAAAACAACAATGTGCTTTGTCATACTTTCAGGCTTCCAGGAATGCTTCGTTGACAGATCACCTCGAACCTCTGCAGGACCTCAAAGATTGTCTGTGTAGGCAAGCACCAGCTACCCCTCCATTAAAAGGAATGCAACAAAGATTAGGACAGCCAGCCAACTGCTGGTCTTCCCGCACATGGCCAGGCCAGAATTAGCCATATTTAAGACCAACTCTTCAGTTCACAACTGCACAGATCTTTACACTACAATGGGACTTGGTATTCAGCAACACGTCAAAAAAAAAGGAAAAACTCACAGCCAGCTGTAAATTCATTGAGTAAATTAAAGCTGTGCATTTGCTTGTGTCTGTAGTTGACAGGGTCTGGAAATTTTGCACAAGTATGAACTTTTCTAAAGCAATATTTTTGATTTCTGCATTTACATTATTTACATTACGCTCAAGCATAAATACGAAAAATAGCCGTCTTGTAATAAAGTTTAAAAGAGCCACACATATAAATAAAAAAGCAAATAATGTTAATGACCAGATTCAACTACTTTAACGGTTGCATTTTTTTCAAACTGATATTATCAAAAGATAAAAAGCAGAAATGATAAGGCAGTGGTATGCATAAAGAATTTAACATCCACAAGACATAAAACTCCAATAAACCATGTGTATGTTTATAAAAGGTACACCTGTAATACATTGTTACTCAATCCAACATTATCTAGAATTACAGCCATCATACTAGTTTCTGGGAATGTTGTATGTAATGTGTGAAGGAAACTGAGTAGGCATTACATAATCCATCTTCCAGCTGCTTATCCAGTACAGGGGGTGATGGGGGAGGAGAAGGATGGATATGATTCTCTATTTTTGGCCTTCGAACAAGCTTCATTGTTTCAAGTTGCTAGAAATGGAAACAAATATTCTTGGTACTAGTACATTGCATTTTTTCATTATTTTAGAGGACATGATTGTTAGCTTGGGTTACTTGGATAGCCTGATCTTTGCAGTGTATTTTCATTATACGGATATACTGTAACCGTGTCCTTAATCTCGACCTAGGCCACCGATCAGAAAAAAGATGAGGGCATTCAGTAGGACCATAGTTGTACTATAAAGCACCAAGAAATCCTGTTTTCGGGGCCAGGAAGGATTATGGGAAAGTGGCACCTTGACTAAGCACCAGGCCAGTGCAGTAATGGAAAGCTTGCTGTTGACAGATTGGATGAGGTTAGTATACGGTACAAAAGAGACCTGTATCAGGCAACTCAAGGGCTTTATTGGCTAGATCTGACTGACTGCTGAAACAACAGCTCAGTCCAACCCACTTCAGATCAAAAATCCCACGGCTACATTTTTGTTTTTATAGCACATTTTACAAGTGGTTTTACGAGCCCAAAAAAAAAAACTATATTTTGGCTGCAATCTGTTTTGTAGTAGCTTGAGTCATAATAACCAGCTGGCTATGTTGGCCTACTGGGGGGATGATTTCGGTCCAACAGACGTCCATGCTGGCATATGAATTACAGCATGAAGAACTTCATGAGAACATCACTGCTGATTCGGATCGTATCCAGAGACCTTTGTTCTCAAGATACAGCACAGATCTCCATCTGGAGAAACACCACCACACATGAACCAAGAATGACGCTGTCCATAACAGCTCCAAGAGTGAAATGTAATATCAAACGCACCTTCGGACAGGAAGGTCTCCTTAAGACGCAGGAGGACGTCAGCGACCTGACGCACGTCGTTAACCAGCTGCATGATGTAGCTGGGGTCTTCTCCAGGGCTGTCCACGCCATCTAGAGCGATGGAGTTCAGAGAGCTGCTCTTCAGATTTCGGCTGGCTCCCCAGGTCCCCGAGCCCATAGAAAGGGGGAAGAGGTTGGAGATGCCCAAGGTGCGCTTATTTCCACCGCAGTTGCTGTGTCGCAACATCCCCGTGCTGCTGAGCTCTCGCTCAGGGTGATTCACGCCTTACCACCGAGCTCCACGTGACTCCAGGCAATGGAGAGCAACCCCTAAGGCAATAAGATGCTTTTTATTTTTTCCTTCAGGAAAGGGAACAGGAAGAGGGCAATTCTCCTCTTTGATAGCACAATATCATCACATTAACAGTAGCAAACAATATCCTGTTATCATGCATGACTCACTTTCGCATGTAATGCAAAAAAAATCTAACATTATATGAGAAATGTCCACATTCATATATGTGCCCGTACATTTCATTTTAAAATAAATTCCAATAATTACAAAAAGATAAACCTTATCATGCATATGATAAGCTTAGTGATATTTCATCCTGCTAAGACGGCTGCAGGATAGCTGCATTAGGATAGCCTTTTCTATGAAACGATTATAGATCAGACACTATCATTAAAATATCAAAATCTAATTTGAGGACAAGGTCAGTATGAACTGCATGTACCCCACATTTCTCTATCACAGCCTTATATTAAAAGTAGGGTTGGAAGGGTTAGAAGAAGCGTTAAGGATTAATGCCATACTATTGCATTACCTGTATCCTGAGATACCAAAAATATCGATATTATTTAGTACAGCACAGAACCCATGTAAACCGTTTTAAACTACAAACTTTGAAACAGTATAAATTGAACCAAATACTCCAAATGTATGTAAATAGCGTGTTAAGATATTTTCTTTTTATGTGACCGTTCTGTCCGACTGTCCGACCGTCGCCGTTACTGCAGCCGAACAAGGTTCACGACATGTGGCCCTTCGGTGGTGAATATTCAAACTGCTTCTTAATAAACCATAACACTTAATACTTAGACCAGGATCGCCTTATTGACTTCATACGGAAAACCCACTACACCAATCACTAATTCGAACCGGTATCTAGGTAGCATGTAACACTGTATTCGAAACGCACAGTCCCCCGGTAGAAAACTGGATGTGTAGGTAATGTATGACACTTACAGTCTGCCCGATAATATCACCCACGACAACCTTCGTGCTGTTAAATAATTATAATACACATTAAGTAAAAGTCCCCTCAAGTTCCCAGGACAGAAGTGTCAAAGATCTGACAAAACGCAGGCAATGTAGCATCTGCACTAACAAACAACTAAGTAAGTAGGCGCCCCTACTCGCAATATGCGGATGGCATTTATTCGGCCAAGTAGTTTTATTAGAGCAGTTATTTTGTACGACAGCGGCTCTTAAAGATCGGCGCGCTCACCTGATTTGTGCATCAGTAACATCGCCCTGTCGGGACGTCCGGAGATCTCGCTTGGCCCCTTATTATGGGAATAAATAAACCCCCCTATTATAAACACCCCCCCCCCGTGTCTGAGACCTCGCTCACAGCGCAGTGTTACTGTACGAATTACTCTGTCTCACTTTCAAGCGACTTAAAATCGTGATTCACTGCCTTCTCTATTCCCGAGCCCGCCCCCTTCACACGTGATGCGCAAGTTAACTTCTCATTGGCTGGCTGACCGCAGGGAGGCGAAACCGAGTACCTATCTAATCATAGAGGCCTCCCTTAACAACAGGTGTTTTACCAGTTGCTGTGTGTGCCAGTCGTTCTGCGTGCAGCCCTGGGGTCTCTAAGGTGCTTAGGAAACATATTTTCGTTTCTCATGTTGGTCAGAGTAATTTTATAACGGATGTCGTGTCGGCAAGAGTATGGATGTGTGCTGTCTGATGGCTCTCTCAGATCTTCCGTTTACTAAGGGTATTGTTGTCCTAGATAAGCTTATAAGCAGTACATTGGAAAATATTTGACCACTTGAGGTACTTGAGATATCCAGTATGTAAAAGGCTTCCTATTATATCAAATACAGTCTGCTGGTGAGTCCATTTAAATAGTGTCTGATAACGCCACAGAAAGGACTGAGGTGCTTTTATAATGCAATCCCAATATTACTTTACAGTCAATATCAATATTTTTAATTGTAGTGAATACAATAGCCGTACATACTGTGAAAGTGCTCCAGACATGACAGCACATTTTTATCGTTTGTTGTTCTGGAACAAACATGTTGGTCAGTTATATATTCAGTCCATCCATCCATCCATCCTTCAGCTGCCCTTGTCCAGGGTTACAGAACCTTTGGCATTTGAACCTTCAACAAACCCAGTGTTTGCACCAATTCTACCATATGAATGATATCCTACAGGTCCAAAATTAAATGGGTGTGGCTCTGTGGGGTAGACCTTTGTTCTCATGATCGTTAGGTCACTAGTTCCAATCCCCTGCTCTACTCAGTGATTTCACAGTTTGTCCTTTGAGCAAGGCCCTTAACTACAATTTCTCCAGGAACTGGCTGATTCTGCTTTCACAATTGCTTGCTGCTTTGGATAAAATCTTCTAATAAATAAAAAAATATCCTCGGAATTGTGCTTTTGGACTAAACAATAAACTTGTGTGTTTTCTTTATTATATATTTTTTATACAACAAACTTTGTAAAACCCTACTCCTCTGCATGATCATTTTCAGAATGCATAACCCATACGATAATTCCAGTAAAATGAAATAAGCACAAAAACACTGCTGACAAAATGAAGAAAACACCTACGAATGTCTGAACGATACTACTGCCATCTAGTGACAATTCCGGTCCTTTTTCTTTCTTTCTTTCTTTCTTTCTTTCTTTCTTTCTTTTTTTACAAGTTTGCTGTTGCTACTGACATTTTAAAACAATGCTGCCGAGAAAATCCGATACTGAAAGCAAATATATCAAATGTTAATTAATTTTAGCTGATTTCAAACATCGAATTAAACGCGTAGTCGATTTGTTTTAGTTATTGATATTACATAATGTATGCTATATTACACAATGGGGAAAGTAAATGAATAAAATGATTTGATAGAGAGGACAATGTTGAGTAAGAACTCAGAACTTTGATGATTTCTGTGACTTACAATCTAAACATAGAAGCGATGGATAATGTAAAGACCTAATACTATGTTTTGTACTATGTTATGTACTATGGACAATTTCAGTCTTTCTTGGAATGCAGTCAAACAAGTCCTAAATTATGGGTGGTGGGACACTGGAACATTCTTGAAGTAGAAACGTTTCTTGTCCTTGATGGGTAATGTAGGTGGATATCGGCACATGTCACACTCCGTAGTCCAGAAAATCCCATTAAGCTCATGGGATATTCACATCCGATGACTGGCGCAGTGGTTACAGCGCCATCGCCACTCCAGGAATGATGAACCTTCGCTTCTCTTCAGGCATCATTTGATCTTTTTGGAACTCAAGATGTTTTGAAAACTCACACAAAGCTGCTGATGGTAAAACCCATGTAACATATACATTGGACCTATTTATGACTCATCTTTGTGGCTGCGTTTGTGATTTAGTAAAATATCTGTTCCTTCGTTTCTTTTTCTGTCTCTGCCCTATATGTGCAATAATGCATTCATTTCCCCCGATTTCCTACTCCAATGAGTTTTACTATGGGACCGTGACAGTTTCCACGCTGTGTTAAGCACTTTGCCTTCAGTCTCCTCCTCGTATCCCGGCATGCACGGCGCTCTTCTCCGACCGGCCAACTCGGACTGCGAAACATGGCGGCCTTCAGCAAGTACTTGACAACTAAGAACTCCTCCATAATCAGCGGGGTCCTCCTCATCCTTTTCCTCCTCAAGCAGAGACGGAGGCCCGCCAAACCCAACGGGTACGTGGTGCGATCGCCGGGGACGCGAAATTCCGTGGCTGATTCTGTTATAAATCTAAATAGAAAAGTCGGGTGGAGGCAACCCGGTAGATACATATGAAGTCAGGTGTAGCGCGGAGGACCTCGTCCGAATATGGGAGTCCGGGGTTATACGTGCACCCCAATCGCTCGTTTGATACAGCTTGACATGCATCGGCGGCCCAGCTCAGTTCCGTATCGGTGCTGTTTCCCGCAAACAATGGCAGCTTTTGTATCCGATAAGACCGAGATGCTGCAATGTTGCCGGTAACTTGGGCGATGACGCGGCACGGCCGGCGATTAAAAACCGCGTAGGTGCGACCGACGCCTTTCTGGACGGGAAATGCATGAGAAAAGCCGGCATCTGGTGCTCGTCGGTGTCGGTGCAGCTTAACATCGTCCGCAGCCCCGTTTGACATTTGCCACCGTTGTTAGGGGGACAGTAAGGGGGGAGACGCACCTGCAGTGTGTGACACACGCCGCAGGGACATCACACCCGCTGCCTCTCATGCAAATATCCAACGCACATACAAAGCCGGTTTCTTCACTACTAATAATAATTTTATTTGTGTTTTCTAGTAAGAAAGGTCAATCAGAACTGCAGGTCAATAATGACGTAAGTACTCCATAATATGTTTGAAAAAATGTTTTTTTTTCACCAGTTATCATCCAGCTCCTCGTCTTAATGTTATTTTGTAAGATTGTAATTTTAACATTCATATGCATGTATTTGATGGGTCACGTAACGCCTTTTCTAACGATTCGCACGTGGTTTTGCGTTTGCAGAAAGAAGCGAAGAAGGAGAGAGCTGCCGTGGACAAGGTGTTCTTCGCACGTCTCTGTCGGATCTGCAGGATTATGCTCCCTAGTATGTTTTGCAAAGAGGTTGGTGTGCTTTATTCGTCATTGTATCGTTAATTGTTATCGCTGGATTTTGAAGTCCACCTCATTTATGGTTCAGATATCTAGTTTGTGCATGTTGAACGCCTTGCCATCATTATAATAAATGGTTTTAGAGCGCCAATATGTCCTCTGTGGCCTTGTGCTGTTCCGTGAAGAGCTATTGCGACACGTTTACGGTTATGTCCGAACACCCAGATGAAATCTGTCACAGTAAACTTCTGGACTTTAAAATGTGGCGTGAGGCTATGTTGAATATGTATTTTTTCAATTTGAATAGTTACTCCCATACCTGCTAGTATTACAACATAATGCAGTATTTGTTACAGTGTCTAAATATGACATTATTAAATTATATATGGATGTGTGTGTTAGTGTAATGTGATCTGTTTGTGAGTATGCGTAACCTTTTGCACGCACTCTAGAGCAACTTTGTTGGAAGCCGCGTTGAATGAACTGAATATGAATATGACGAAAGTATAAACATTTCAGAAAAGATTAAATTCTGTAATTATTCTCGTCTGACCATTGCCAGAATGTTACAAGCCAGTTAATAGTGCTGATTTCACAAGCTTCTACAGGTGTTTTGTAAGTTATCACCCAGTGTCATTCCAAAAATATTCAAAACACTTATGTAACTTTTTTTTTCTTTTTTAATTGAGGTTATTTGTACTAGTCACTTGATAGTCACTGTATTCCTCTACTTTTGTCCTAGTCGGGATATCTGGTCCTTATCGCAGTGATGCTGGTTGCTCGTACCTACTGCGATGTCTGGATGATCCAGAATGGAACAATGATCGAAAGGTAAGTTCCCATATGTGTCCTGAGCCCCTGCAGACTCCACGGACACTGGGCCATTGATAGGGATCAGGGACTAGGGAAGTCCGAGGGCCGTCTGCTCGTACGAGCAGGTCGCCTCGTCCCACAAGGCACTTTTCTCTCGCCTCTGAATGGAGCGGTATCATATTCTGGGTATTCTGGTTTTTGGGTTTAGCCACGCCGCTGTGGGACAGAACAACTAGCAGAGACTGGTAGCTTCTCTCCATACAACAAAAGGGGCGTTTTGTCATTTTTCGTCATCACATACCATGCGCGTAGTTAATAGGTCATAGTTCGTAGCCAACTTGCTTTGACTTTCACTGGTTTGATATGCAGTTTTAATGCCTACGTGCTAATTACTATTATTTTTTTTAATCCCTTGCAGTGGTATCGTTAGCAGAGATATTGTGTTATTCAAGAAACACTTTTATTCCTATATTTCCGTCATTCCTGGGGTAATTTTCATCCCTGTGACGCCCGCATGGGGATAATGAGATTTAATAACTGTCTGCACTTGTGGCTGAGTAACTCATTAATCATTGCAGAAAGCATTTGTATGGCTTTCAGAGCAAGAAAACTGACCAATTTTTTGAAGGTGTGAAATGGCTGTCTGCCATTTCCGGGTCGCGTTTCGCTTGCTTATTTCACCGTCAGGGTAGACACCCCTGCTTCTGTGACCCGTCCGCTACATGTTCTGTCTACTGACAATGCTTTCTTTTTCTGCATGATGTGGTTTGCAGTGCAATTATTGGTCGCTCAACAAAAGATTTCAAGAAGTACTTGTTCAACTTTATTACCGCCATGCCTCTTGTAAGTGTATCTTTAAATTTTAACTTTTAAAGAATATTCAGGCGAATAAGCTAAGGTTGATACCTTGATTTCATTGACTGTATTATGTGGAAATTAACGTATTTTACTTGGCAGGATTTAAGTAGTGCCCTTAGGATTAACCCCCGCCCTGCTAATCACATGGTAACGTGCCCTGAATTAATGAAAGGGATCTTGTTGAACGGGCACAGAAACTTGTGTTTACCAATGTTTGGATTCAAAAAGGCCTGAGTTTTCTTGCAAAGTGCTGATCACTTGACTTTACCATAACCGGACATTCATTTTCTGTTTAATAACATGTATGGCTTGACGAGTCATAATTGATGTGAATGGCAAGATCTTCAGTCGCATGTATCTACCATAGTCAAAGAACTGTTATTTTAAGTGGAGGAGAATTATGGAGACACAGACTCCAAGCAATGGAAATACTTTATCCCCAGATTAAAGAATAGCAACCTTATTTGTAATGTAATATTTTTTAACTTTGAATATTTTGCCTCCTTGTGTATATTGTGCATCAGACACAATGTGGCATTGATGATAGTTTGACAAAGGTAGAGATGATGGAGGTTTGTCGTTTTTTGCCAAGTTGTCCGATAAGTTCTCTTTTGACCCTAATTCGTTTAGATAGCTTTAGTGAACAACTTTCTGAAGCTGGGCCTCAATGAGCTGAAGCTGTGCTTCCGTGTCAGACTCACCAGGCACCTTTATGATGAGTATCTGAAGTAAGTGCTGCCGTTCCTTCACCCATGCTTCTCTGTTCTGTCCCTGAAAAGGGGCGGCTTTGCCTGAACTGCCATTATTTCACCTACACCTTCGTTGCAAATTGACTAAGGTGGAATATTTAATTGCTTCAGATATCATTTTATAGGAATGTGTCTGGCTAAATTTTTCAGGCAAAAATTATTTTCTGTAAGGGAAGAAATGGAATCTTTTCATGGGGAGAAAAAGATTTATTTGAATCTTAAAATGCCCACCCTTAGGAGAATTTGATTGAGACCACTTTGTCTGTGTTTTTCTGTCCCCCAGAGGTTACACCTACTATAAGATGGGCAATCTGGATAACCGTATCGCTAACGCAGACCAGCTGCTGACCCAGGATGTGGAGAAATTCTGTAACAGCGTGGTGGACCTGTACTCGAACCTGAGCAAGGTAGCTCCCCAATACATTTCTTGTTCCTCTCTTCTCACAGCCACCCAAGTACATCCGCAAAAACACAGTCGAATGGTCTGTAAGACCCTTTAGCCTAAGCCCAGGAACTTAAAAAAATGTTTTGCACCAGAAAGCCACAAAAGCAGTGTAGAAAAAAATAGAGGAACAAGATTTTTTTACCATTTGCATTGCAGTTATTTCGTAGAAATTTTGATCCAAAGTGATATACGTTTGAGAAAGCAAGGTTCGCCTGTCCCTGGGACAGCTGAAGGTTAAGGGTCTTGCTCAAGGGCCCCACGGTGGAATCGCTCTGCCGACCTTGGAATTTGAACCGCGACCTTCCGGTTACAGACACAGGGTCCCGATCCGCTGAGCCACACGCCTCCCTTCCCCCAAGCACAAGAAAAATCTGATAAATGATTCTCTAAACTGTAGCTGACTTGTGAAACGCATTGCATACAAAATTTGGGCAACAAGCAAAAATGTCAGACTTCATCGTGTGGTGAAAAAATATCTGGGCAGAACCCAAATGCTTTGAAATTGTAGCAGCAGAGTAGTTATAGCTTTAGCTAGCAAGCTTGTCTAGCAGTCTAGAGACCTAGTGTTCACCCTCTCAAAGACTGGAGGTCTTCCAGAGTCAGTCAGATGTGGCTGAGGGCGGGATGAGTCACTTATAGACACAGCGCCCAGCCAACTGGGGTAAATAGCTCTCTGTGATAAGGTCACATTGTACCTGGCTCATAGAGCGAATGCTCACCATGACGACTGCTCGCGTCACTCACTTAATTTGTCAGAAATAACATTTCACTGATGCGTAGTAGTCTTGACGTGTGCACATTCTGGTACAAGGATTAGCCATCACTTTTTAATTGTGGCAGTATGGGGAGTTATAGGAATGACAGTGGTTTAATGGCTTAGAACCTCAAAGCAAGATATTACTGGTGACATATAAGGTTTTGCGAGTTGGTGTTTTTCATTTTAATAAACAAAAGATGTCGGGTTTGAAGAATGTAGAATGTTATTTATGTAGCTTGGCATCCAAATTAAGTCATTTGGTCTGTGAGCTCCAGAGGCTCAAGATGGCTGGTGTTTATCACAAAAACATATGTTGTAGAGCTGCAGCTTAGTCTCTGATGTCTCCAGCTGATGACTCTGATCTCAGAAGAGTTTACGCTCTCTGTAGTGGATGAATGAAATGGCTCGAGAGTTATTGCCTTTAAAATGGAGGGAAAATGTAATATATGCTTCTGTCTTGCAGCCGCTTCTTGACATTGGACTGTACATCTTCAAGTTGACAAGTGCTATTGGAGCACAGGTAAAGAGCATCTGGGTTGTTAATGGAAAATCAGGGTACAGACTGTCTGTGTTCAACTTTGTTGTTATGTTGATGTTTAAAAATGTCAAGGGTAAACAAAACGTTTATTAAAATGTCTGTCCGTTGTTGATATCAGGGGCCTGCTACCATGATGGCCTACCTGTTGATTTCCGGCCTCTTCCTGACGAGGTTACGGCGCCCCATTGGTAAAATGACGGTGACGGAGCAGAGGTATGAGGGGGAGTACCGGTACGTCAACTCCCGGCTCATCACCAACAGGTGGGTCCTGAGATCGCCTCCCTATCACTGGGCCATACCAAATGAATTCAGTCAGCCGCCGCTAACACTGAAACTCTCTTTAGTATTAATAGACAGCAGCTCACGAGTCAGCATTAGATTCTGCTTGGTTGTTTTTACCTGTGGTATATTCCAGAGGAACCTGTCAATACTCTGTCTTGGAGTCTGACATGTAAACAGATTCCAGTGCATTATTTTCTCAGTGAAATGTCTTCTTTGCATGCAGTGAAGAGATCGCTTTCTACAATGGAAACATAAGAGAGAAGCAGACCATTCACTCTACCTTCCAGAAACTCGTAAGAACTTCTTACAAAGAATACACACACGACAGTAAATCTTAAAGTAGGCCTTCGTCGGTGCCCTTCTGCAGCATATATAATATATTTTTACATTTAATTGAAAAAAAAAACACATTTTGAATATATAGGCTAGAAATAAGCCTATATTTTCTGTCACCGATTCTGATTCTTAACATATTTTTGCAGGTTGACCATTTGCACAACTTCATCTACTTCCGGTTCTCCATGGGATTTATAGACAGCATAATTGCCAAATGTAAGAAAAACATTATTTGTCTGAAACCTGGCATTGGTCTGTAACCATAAAGAAAAAAAACAGCAGTCTGTCTGTAATTTATGCGTATGCTGAATGGCCATTACGAAGCTGGGCACATTTAGCATGTAAATACCCCCTGGCCACTTGTACCCCTGCAGATCTGGCCACCGTAGTGGGCTACCTGGTAGTGAGCCGTCCATTCCTGGACTTGTCCCATCCTCGTCATCAGCAGAGCACGCATGCAGAACTTTTGGAGGTAAAGATAAGAACAGCTAATAGAATTACCAAAAAAAAATACCACAAACTGCTCCTTCATCATAACTTGCTAATGCACACCAAATATGAGTCTTTAGAGTGGACAGCTACCTGAGAACATTACAACTGTAAATGCAGCTCAAGGAACTGCATAATACTAACTTTATATTAAATAAAACTCGACATAAATACAGCTAATATCCGAAATACGTAGAGTTTACGGAAGCACTAATGCAAATAGGTGTCATAGACCTGTATGTAAATTTACATTATATCTTCTCAGTTTTGAAATATATGTTCTTTAGTAAGGACCATTAGTATATTTTTGGTTCTTGTTTTTTGCTATAATGTATCTTGAATGGTATGGGAAGGTAAATCCAATTAACATAAAATTTGACCTACGTAAGGGTTTGTGGAACAAACTACTGATGTCAGTTGAGAACTGCTAGTACCCCCCTTATAATGCTCAATTCAGACAAAGTTTTACAGACCATCTTATTTCATAGTCATGCAATGAAATGTCTTTCTGGTGCAGGCTAGATGTTCAGATTGATTCTTGGATTTTCCTCCAGTATGTGTCCAGGTGTGTGTGTATTCTCTTTTAAAAATGTCACTGGCTTGCAATTTCAACTTCTCTTCTGCTTTCAGGATTACTACCAGAGTGGTCGCATGCTTCTGCGCATGTCGCAGGCTTTGGGCAGGATCGTGCTGGCTGGTAGAGAGATGTCCAGGCTGTCCGGGTGAGTTATGCTAAGTTTCTGAGCTTTTCTCCTGTTAAATCTTTCATTCGTTCAGCCATTCCTGCTTCCTGAGGGTCTCCAAACTCCAGCACTGTATTTATTTCTTTCACTCTTACAACCCATTCAGTGTAATTTCAATTAAAAACAAACAGTGCAGTTGTAATAATGCAGTGACATTTTCACGAAGGTTCACATCTCGCATCACTGAACTGATGAAAGTCCTGAAAGAGCTGAATGCTGGGAAATACGAGCGAACCATGGTCACTCAACAGGATCGAGGTAGCAGCTGTTATGTCATATTTTGGTGGTGTTTTGGGTCCATGATCCTGTAATCATCAGAGCTGTAAATCTGAAATTGTGGTGTCCCTTCCTGTCTAATTCAGAGAACTCAGAAACTGTGGAAAAACTGACTCTCGTCCCTGGAAATGGAGAGATTATCAACACAGACAAGATCATAAAGTAAGACTTTTTATAGTTAGGTTGTACCCCTTATATTAGGGAAAATATGTGGTGGTTTATCATTATTAGTTTCTGATTTTTAAAGTGTCTAGATATTGTTATAATTCTGGCAAATGAATGCAGGTCGTTCAATGTGATGATGATTGTTTTGGTGGCAGGTTTGACCACACGCCGCTGGCGACTCCCAATGGAGACATTCTGATCAGAGACTTGACCTTTGAGGTACTTTAATGTTTAACCATTCTGCTCACGCACCAATAGTTTAGACATAAACACTGTCCCTTTCTGAGTCTAAATAAAACCAAGAGAGGATGTATACTGAGGAAGTAATCAAGTAACCTTAAGGTGTATCTCACTTTTTTTTCTCATCTAGGAACTCTTATGGTCAAGAATTACTCTACTTTTACTATAAACAGTACTATTTTATCTGGGTTGTAAGTGCACATCTGCTCAGAACAAAAATCACAATTTAACATTGGAGCATTTGCAAATTAAGAGTAACAATAAAAATGAGTCAAAATTTCTTCTGCTTCTGAACAGTTACTGCTATCTAGTTGGATACCAGTTCCCAAACCTCTCCTTAGGGCCCCTCAGCCATTCCATGTGTTTATTGAATTTCACCACTAGCTCACTTAATTAATTAACTTAATTAGTTCGAAAAAAGTCAATGAGATATTGACGAGGTGTACTAGTGGTAGATTAAAAAAAGGCATAGGTGTATTGTGTGGTTGCTGCAAATAATGGGCTGATTTTAGTAGAGGTTTTGAAATGGCTAATCTAACACACGTTCACAGGCATAATCGTGTAGTTTTGTACCAACATGAAGATCATTTAAACATCATTTTCTTTGGCTGCCTAAGTCTTTTGCAAAGTACCGTAGGCGTTTTGGTTTAGTTTTGAAGAACTGTTTATTATCCAAGCACAGATGAACATTAATGTGTACATTATGTGTTTTCTCTTAAAGGTACGGTCTGGAACTAATGTCTTGGTCTGTGGTCCTAATGGCTGTGGAAAGAGCTCACTCTTCCGTGTCCTTGGAGAAGTAAGTGTAGCGTGATATTTAATATAAGCTGCGGAGGCTAAACGTGACCCATCATCCATAATGACGTAACAATGTGTTTTTATTTTATTAAAGCTTTGGCCTCTCTTTGGTGGACGTCTGACCAAACCTGAAAGAGGGAAATTGTTCTACGTTCCTCAGGTATGTTTTTAACTTTCTTGTGGTATTCTATTTTTTTTAGTCTGCATAAATGTTCTTGTTTCATCTTTTATTAGTGATATCTGACAATCTGCGTAGTGTCTTGCTGACGATATCAGACAGTTTGCGTTGTGATTGCAAAGTGATATTTAATATCTGTTTAATAGCATTTCGGAGAGTCATCCTTTTTGTGGACCCTTGTCTAGGATTGTATTGAAGTGTAGGATCTATTGACTTCATGTCTGTGACATTTTCCTACAGAGGCCTTACATGACCTTGGGGTCCCTGCGGGACCAGGTGATCTACCCAGACTCCCCTGAAGATCAGAGGAGGAAAGGGATTTCCGACCAGGTATACTCTCCTGAAGGAGCTGTTTGGTGCCTTAGAGCAGGAATTCCGTACTGCCAGTTCGTGGTCAGTATCCCACCAGTCCACAGAACATTGGCTGGTTAATTTCCAAACATAATAAATAAGTCACACCTTTTTGCAAGACCCTGAACATTTATGTGTTCTGCTCACAAAAAAAAAAAAAAAAAAGTATATGACACAACCTGTTAAATCTACTCCACCAGTACCCCCCACCCCTGAAGCCAACCATACTAAGCAAATGTTAGGAAATAAAGTCTGTAAGCAGTCAGCAAACAAGTTGGTGTTCATGATATTTTCATATTAATCATGTGTAATAGGAACATAAGAAAGTGACAAACGAGAGGAGGCCATTCGTCCCATCGAGCTCGCTTGGAGCAAATTAAACTAATAATATAAAGTTGCCAGGATCTTGTCAAGTTCAGATTTGAAGGAATCCAGGGTCTTGGCTTGCACTACCCCTTTGGACAGACTGTTCCACGCTCCAATTACAAGCTGTGAGAAGAAGTTCTTCCTCAGGTTCCCCTGCTAGTTTTTGACTTTGGCCACAGGTTCTTGGATTAGAACTTTATTTTGAAGTAACAATCTGGATGAACAGCATATAGTCCTGTTACTATCTTGTATACCTGAATCATGTCATTCCGTAGTCTCCTTTGCTCAAGGCTAAACAAATTCAGCTCAGCCAACCTCTGCTGGTAAGACATCGCCCTATTGCCGGGAATCATTCTTAAATCCTCTGATACACAAAATTAATGTACAGTGTATACTGGCCCGCAGTCAGCAGCCCCTGCGGCTCGTCTCCCTGACAAACGTGTTTCCATGTGGCCCAAAACCAGGTGCTGAAGGAGTATCTGGATAACGTCCAGCTGGGACACATTCTGGACCGAGAGGGCACCTGGGACACCGTGCAGGACTGGATGGATGTCCTCAGCGGAGGGGAAAAGCAGAGGATGGCGGTGGGTGTTTTTGTCCTTTATTCTTCTTTGGGACCACACTGGAAAGTAGAACTAATGCCCAGTCAGTGTGGGACTTCAGAGATGAGAGATGACCTTCAGCTCGCACAACGGGTCCTACACCTCGCACCCTGAGGTGAAGATATACAACTAATGGTGAAAGCACTACCTCACAGCTGTAGGAAAGGCTTCCCTGCTAGACCTCTAACCACTTCTATGACTCACACTCACACCACACCTTGCTTTAGTCACCATTGTTGTGTTTTTTTTGTTTTTACTTTTTTTTTCTGGATAACCTGTTTCAGCTACAGCTTCATGGGATGGTATGATGTCACAATACAGCCGCTCCACCAATCAGCACCTTGATGAGCCAGCCAATCAGATACTTCCTTCACTATCATACATCGCACATCTTCAAATTTATGAGATTTGTGGAAGAATTATGTTGAGGGAAAAAAAGAAAAGTGAAATGAGTGACCTGAAATTTGCTAATTAGCGGAATCGCTTTGCCACAACCTATAAACAGTAGCTGGTTCATGTGGTAACTCCATACAGAATACTGACCTCACTAGGATTTTTGGAGAGATTGCGGTAGGTGGAGCATCAGAGATTGTATCTAGATAAGTGCCTTGGTTTTGAACGCGGCTTCAGTGATTAAAATTGTGGACTAAAATGACTTTATTTTGATTTGATTTATTCTCTTCTTTATGTAATGTCCCCCCCCCCCCACCGCTTTCCTTTGATTGCCTGTACCGTCTAGATGGCGAGGCTCTTCTACCACAAGCCTCAGTTCGCCATCCTGGACGAGTGCACCAGCGCCGTCAGCGTTGACGTGGAGGATTACATCTACAGCCACTGTAGGAAGGTAACTGCTGAGAGACGCACGCGCGCTAGCCGAGATCCATGGGGACGCATCGCCGAGTGTGGGGCTGGCTTAACGACCGTCGCTGTTTGCTTCTTAGGTCGGCATCACTCTGTTCACAGTGTCGCACAGGAAGTCTCTGTGGAAGCACCATGAGGTAAGCTTAGGAAACATTTCAGAAACGTTTCAGGAAATGGTCAACACTGTAGCACAGTTTCCTAAATTATATAATATTTCTACTGTTTCTCTTGCCCAATGCACTGTTTCTTTTACTCATCCATCAAAAAATTAGAATTGTTTCCAATGCTTCATTAGCAAAGCTAATTAAAATTTTACCCAGTTCATGCAGCAAGTTATTTAACTGAATACATAAGGTCAATGTACTTTGCAAGCTCAGTATAAGCTTTAGTATCACCATAACCCTATGCTCCCTGCCAGTTTGCTTATAAATAGGTCATTGTTTACCCTTCTTAAAGTGACAGGTGCAACTAAACCTGAATCAAGAAATCAGTTGAGTTTGGACTTGTGCGATCTTGTTTAGTCTAGATCAAGTTGAGACCATTTTGATTTATTTCGTTTTTGTTCTGCAGTACTACCTCCACATGGATGGGAGGGGGAACTACGAGTTTAAACCCATTACTGCAGAAACCGTGGAGTTTGGCTCATAAGTGGCGTGTGACCACAGCGCTCTCCAGTGGCCAAGGCTGATGATTACCACTTAACCAAGCGGTCAGCTAGACACAGAGTATTGTTTTTAATCAGATCGACCCGTTGTTCCCAATAACACTATTTAAATTTCTAAAGATGGTTTAATAATAAATTTGTTAATTGCTGTACATAACTTGTAATTAAAAATCTGTTGTCTAGTCTTGAACACTGGACTGCCTTCATTCAGACTATTAAATAGGCTAATCCCAAAGAAATATGTTGCTGTCATGTTTCTAAGGATAAAATTTAGTTTATCATGGAATTTGTAAGAGTACAGCTATGAAGCTTGGCCTTGTGTGATCTTGTTTATTCTAGATCAAGGGCGGCAACCCAGGTCTATCAGTACCAGAAATGTTTCTCGTCTTTTTTTATTTAGTTTGTCATGGGAGTGCATGGGAAGGTACGTGGATCCAGGTCCGTATGTGTCTAGCGTAAATCAGTAACTGATCTGGACCTGTAGTGAAGCCATTTGCTTTTTTGTGTATGATTTACTGAAGCTACGGCTGATTTAAAGGCAGTAACCTACCTGAAATTCGTCAGAGGCCTGGGACACGTACTCTCTCTTCTCCCCAGCCCCGTCTGGCCCAGTAACCCATTTTTTCTCCACTCAAAAGCCCTGTAATATAATCAGCACATTAACTGTTATTGTGTGTGTGTGTGTGTGTGTGTGTGTGTGTGTGTTTTAATGAGCTAATGTAACTATGTCCGATACTGTGCTCAGAGTGTCTGTTTAGCCAGAAACTTCTCCGATACTGAACCTGGGTTGTGAAATACCCAGGCGCTGTGGGATCAGAAACTGTTATGCGATGTTTGTCGTCTTCTAAGGTCTGGGATGATGGATAGATATGCAAGACCACAGGCTCCTTTTTTACTTTATGCTAAGGGACACTTAGCTGCTGCCTCTGCAAACTGATGTAATTACCTTCTTGACATTTCAAAACTAAAAATTAAAAAAAAACAACACCTTTGTAAGATTCCTGGTTTTATACAGGACTGTGGCAACACAAGAATGTAGCCGTAAATATGTGCATGGATCTAGAATAAGCTGAACTGTACATTTTCATTAAAAAATAACCTGTGAAAAAATACTGTGTTTGTACTCAATGTCTATATTCATCCCTTTGCTAATTTTTTGATGGGAAGAGAGTGACGCTGGAAGCAGGCTAGCGGGTGCCGTTGCAAGCGTCTTAAGGGTTTACAGGTCAGGGTGATTCTCCACATGGGAAATGGTTGTTAGTTTATGTGTGTCCTTTGACTTGACCGTCCATCTTCCAGCCACTTGTCCCGGCCAGAGTTACGGGGGGGCTGGAGCCTATCCCAGGCAGCAAAGGGAACAAGGCTGGGACACTCGGGGAGGCATCACAGTACATTTAAGAACCTTCAGCCTTAAGCTTCCAGTAAACAGGAATTTCTGTGATGTTACACCCAGTCAAAGGTCACTGATACCACCAGCCTCTTAACATTATTGATAATCCTCGCATATGTACTTTCTTGACTGCATTTGGACATTATCATTATTTTTGTCCAAAGATTTGTTAAAATAACTCTTTACCTGCTCTGACAAACCAAAATTATCTAGTTTAATTGATATAATTCTGTTAAAACTAAATGTTCCTATACCTATGTAAATCAAGAGGTACTACTTTTGCTAAAGTTTTATATTAACTGTTGCAATAAATGTCTTAGAATGCCTTATCAGTCTTTATTGAATACCATTACATTTATTTATGTGGCAAACACTTTAGTCCAAAGTAAAACATATCACATGATGATTATTATTAAAATTTGCTATTTTAACAGTAGCTTATTCGTTAACATGGAAACCATTGAAGAAGAATCACATTCTCACCTTTTTAATTCAGGAAGTTCTCAGTTGCAAAGATACTTCCTGTGTCTGTGCTCAGAAAGTGAAAGAGTTCTGCGAGTTATAGTTGACGATACACCCCTACCGGAGCTGGTGAAGACCTGTGATCCATGGCAGATATGCAGATTGTGCCTTCGCTGCTCATAGTCTTCCTGCTCATGTCGACAGGCCGGCCACAAGGACACGGTAAAGTATTACAATGTTGTGTGTTGGAAGCGAGGAGAAACTGCAATATGCTGTTAGAAAGGGAAGTACAGCTTAGAGACTTAACATTTATCAACATGTTACTGCTGCTGCCTGCCTGTTTATCTTTGTCCAGGGAGTCTACGCTTTGTTGGCATTGGTGACTGGGGGGGTATCCCAGGCAACCCATTCTCCACCCCCCTGGAGAGGGCAAATGCCGTCGAACTGGGAAGAGTAGCTGATGCCATAGGCCTCGACTTCATCCTCAGCCTGGGTGACCACTTCTACTACAGCGGTGTGAAGGACATTGAGGATTTTCGCTTCACAGTAAATACCAGCTAGCTCTAGTTAGCCTGTTTTAAAGTTTCTGTCACAGTCATGCTCCAAAGCTTTTCCCCTAACAAAATATTTAATATCCTTGTATAAATTTTTCAAAAATAGGTATCACTGTTTTTTAGACCTTTGTTAGACTACAAGGTGTCATGGTGAATTAAGATAAAACATATTACTTTAACTAGTGAGATCCAAAGTGTACTTTCACTCAGCAAACTATAACCCAAGGTCACAAGATTATCTGATATAAGTGATGTTTATGCCATCTGGTGGTGATTCTGTTAAATGCTTTTAAATATTATATTAATTTATAATGTAATACATGTAGGCCTAACTATCAGGACTGAGGCCTTCATTCCACATGAATTCAAATCAAGGGCACAATCATTCAGTTGTTTCTTTTAGCTGTAAAAGTTGTTAGTTAAAATGTAACAAGTTTTGTCATTTTTAAGAAACCGTTGAACTTGTTCTTCTATCAGAAATGTAATTACAAAATTTACTGTGATATGTAGAGATGATTTTCTGTATCGCTGATTAATTGTAATTTATTTTGCCTTTTCAGGTGACATTTGAGCAGATCTTCAACCACTCATCGCTGCGTAAGCTTCCCTGGTATCTCGTAGCAGGAAATCACGATCACATAGGAAATGTCTCGGCACAAATATTTTATTCCACAAAATCTCCAAGATGGTAGGTTTTTTTTTAACGCTTGTCGTCAAAAACTAAGTTTCTGGTTTCTTGTTCTCTAGTTTTCTTGGAAAAAAACGCACAGGTTTCATTAGTCTAACTTTATTGTTGTTTACCCAGGTACTTTCCTGAGCTGTATTACAAGCTACAGCTGAAAATTCCGCAGACTTCCTCATCGTTGACGATACTCATGATTGACACAGTGGTGCTGTGTGGCAACACATACCAGGAAACTCAGCCCCATGGCCCAGAGAACCATGTGGATGCTGCTAAGCAGCTCAGTTGGATCCAAAAACAGTTGGAGAATACTGAGTATGATGTTCTCCTGCACTAAGAACATTCATACAAAGACACATATTATACACACTCCACGAACCTCTGACCCAACACTGTTTGTAAATGTTGACTTGATGAAAGAAGTGTTTAATATCCAAGGAACAAATACAAAAAGTTCCAGAAAGCCATTTTCCTGCTGAAGGATCTTTTGCTGAAGATCTTTGGGCATGTTTGGGGATGCTCACTCTTGAATCTCTTAGCATCCTCAAGTTCTTCACGCCTCAGAGAAGTTCTCAGCAGTTGGTCCTTCTGGATGCATTCCCAGGGGGGTGAAGGTCTATAGGTTTTCTGTAAACCATTGACTCATATATGAAGTTGGATGGTTCAAAAGATCACACTGTCCATTTGTCAGGCGCTAAAGTGTCTGGTTGACACCTGAGGTACAGTACTGTACAATGACTACTGTAGACCTACATTCCAGAGCAAACATGTATTATGGTCATATTAGTCACGCATCAGGAAGTAACTTGTTTCTATTCTCATTGGGAACACAACAGATTTTACCCAGTCACGTCCTGTTGTTATCTGGCGCATCAAAGAATTTGTCTTCCGAAGCATTGTTTGTAAGCTGTTCCTCCACAGTCTACTCTTTATTCCTACTCTCCTAACATGTCTTTGGCTTCTTCTCTTAGGTCGGAGTTCCTGGTAGTTGCAGGTCACTACCCGGTGTGGTCTGTCGGACATCATGGTCCCACGCACTGCCTAGTGGACAAGCTGAGGCCCTTGCTAAAGAAACACAACGTCACGCTGTATCTGAGTGGCCATGATCACAGCCTACAGGTTGGTCATCCATTACTGTCAGGCAGTGGAATGTGGTAAAATTTGCTGCGTTCACTCCCACAAAATCGGCATGCCCCGGCCTGTTTCATCCCTGTAATGTTCTGAGTAAACTGCTGTTCTTCAACATTACTCGCTTCAAAAGTTCTGAAATGTAGTCTGGCAGTTCCTTTACATTTCTGCATATGGTTGTGCACAAGGAAAACTTGAGGAATGACACACATGCTGTGTGATCCACATTATGAAGTCCCCAAAACTGTAACGTGATTGTATTACTGTCAGGACAGCTTGAAACTGGAGGATTCACCCTCCCTCTGAGAAGCTTTACTTTCTGCCGTGACCAATAAAATTGTAGCTGTTGTGCTGCAAAGACAAATCCTATGTGATTCTTCACAACAACAGCCTCATAATACTAATTTATGGCTTTGCATGCTAGCTATTAATCCATAAATAAAAAATGATATATTCTATTTAGTTTTGTGACGTAAACGGTAATTTAGTTAAAGGAAGATGTTCTGTACGTAGCGTTTTGCAGAAGTCTTTCGCCCATCTCTCTGAAGCAGCGTATTAACTGTTGTCCTTGGTACTGGCAGTTCATCCAGGAGGACGATGGCAGCGCGTACGCCGTCAGCGGCAGCGGCGCCTTCGATGATCGGTCCGCGCCGCACAGGCGCAGCTTCCCGGCGTCCTGGCTGCGCTTCTCCAGCGCTGTCAACAATACCTCCGGAGGGTTCGCTTACATCGAGGTCTCGCAGGAAAAAATGCTCGTCAGTTACATCCAAGTAGATGGGAAATGTATTTATCAAGCTGCTTTGCCAAAACGCAAAATCTAAACGCTACTGATCGCAGTTTTCTCTCCTGTTACAATAACTGATTGTTTTATTAGCCTACAATCACAAAAATGCAAAACATTTTTGCAGGATTGCCGAATATGACGCATTTGGCATGACACTCAGACACTTTCAGACTCACGCAAGAAATTTTATGGTAAATCTATATGGCAAATATCTATATAATCCCTATTATTCCATTATAAACCTAAAGTTGGATACATCGAAAGCGTTGGGGTAGTTTGCAAACCCTACAGACTTTTTATAATGTAGTAAAACTCTTACATACTTGTAAATGCGTTTGCAGACTTGTCGCGAGTTGAAAATCTCACGCCAGACATCTGACCAAAGTTGGCCACCCTGTTTTTGTTTTTTATGTGTTTGATCAGTATTAAGTACGTACACGATTGGGTTTTTATGTCTCTGATTTAAAGCTGTTGAATGCATGTTGCTAAACCCAGCGTGTCCGAAGTGAAGATGACAGCATGGACAACAGACTGGAACAGGAATACAATCTTTGTATAATAAAATAAAAATGTATGTTATTATTTTATCAGTACACATTATCTCAGGGAAGTCTGCTGTATTATATAATTCTAGAGGGCTTTTCATTAAACATCTATAAAGCATTAAAATATGCCAGACAACATCTTTGTAAAAAAATATTTGTGATAAACTTAAAAAGCAGCAGCACATAAGGAATGTACAAGGTTATTCTAACTTAAAATGGTCGCAAAATATATTGTAGTAGTTTTCTCGACCTACACACCAATCACCTACTGAACCATGTCAAAACAACATACCTGTTTTTGCCCTTAATGTATCCTATATCACGAAATAATTAGTACTTGGCATAACATGGACATCTACATTTAAAACCACCATTTAAATCCCGGGTTCAAATATCGATAACCATTATTTAACTGTTCAATAAAAATATGACCCAAAACCTTTAAATACTACACATCCAGTAATATAGCATAATACACAAATACATCTGTTAACATATAATGAATAAATTAAGGGCAGCTTGTAAACTATGTATCAAAATACATTATACAAATACAGTATCCCATTTCAAGGCACTAAGGCTGCAACAAATCATCTGAGAAAAATAAATAAATAGTTCAAAAAAACGCAGTGCTTCAGTAAGAAATTTTGCAGTGTCTATGAGTCCTACTTAAAAATACCTTTCACCAGTTAAAAATGTTTTTTTTTTCGAGAAGCATGTCTCTAGACATGTTACATGTTATTTTATTAGCGGGCTACCAACGTTTCTCAGAAACAAAACAAAGAATTCCAGTGTTTGGCAAAGGAATGTAGAAGGGTATGCACATCCGGCTCAGTTGTACCATGTCCCCATGACCCGGGTGGAAGGCCTTGTCTCTCACACCTTCTTCAGAGGTACTGCCTCTTTTTCTGCATCCCTGCTTCTCTTTCTGTGTCTGCAGTATACCACAGGCAGAGTGATGACCCCTATCAGCAGGATGACCAACAGGATACATCCCACGATCACACCAATGCTGTATTCTGCAAGAAAGCACACAGGAAGACTCATTTGTCATGCTTAAATGAGACCCCACCCACTCGACCAGCCCCTCCCACTCTACTAGCCCCTCCCATATTCCTGGCCCCGCCCGCACCACCTGCTCCGCCCACCTCCACTAAACTGAATACTAAAGCGACTTATCAAATTCACAGGACACCTTGTGCAATTCAGAGTTGAGCTACACCATACCTTCGATTGTAGATTTGTCTCCGTCCGGCGAGCACCGCATGGTGCTTGACTTCCCATCCTGCTTGGTCCCGAGGCGGGACGGCAAGTATGCCTGCACATTGAAGCAGTAGCTCACGCCCCTGTCCACGTCCAGCACCACCCTGCTACTGCTTGTAGTTTTCTCCCTCTGTTCAAAGGAAGGTCAAGATGGCCCAACTGTTAGTTCAGCGCTCAACTGGAATGCTGTGGCAGTCAGCATATAGTACAACACTGCACCATCCCGCGCCACAGAATTCACCTTTCCAGTGCTTTGTGCTTTCCTGTAGAAGACTTTATACTGCAGGTCACTCTTGAATATGTCCCGTATGTTAAGCAGCCTCCTGCCACTGTAGATGGCAGTGACAGGGTCTTCAATATCAAGTGTAATTTTGCTTTTGTCTTGGGTCACATTAATTTTGAAGCGAGGAGCTCCGATTTCGGCTGAAAGAATAGGAAATATGGAAAGTGACAGGACTGGATGGAGAGGGAGATGGTCAGACATGCTGCGGGATTTCGGCTGTCATTAGCATTGATGGCTACTGTGAGGAATACCTACTGTCATGGTAGGGGCAGAATGGAGGGGATTTGGTGTACGGGAGCTCCACTGCATCCCTCAGCGCGCCCGGCATGGGCTCAGACAGAATATCAGCGATGTATGTGGCGTTCAGGTCAACCAGCATGCTGGTCAAATCGCAGTCTGTCTTCTCAGTCTGGATACAGTGTTCATTCTTCTCTCCATCTTTTCCCTGGCTGATAAAAAGGGTGATTGCGTCATTTCATGTTCTGCTCTACTGTTCAGTGTTATCTACAGCCAAAAACCGCATTTCATTCATTTCATTTAGCAGACACTTTCCTCCAAAGGGATACACAATTGAGACAGCAGGGTCAGCTGGGGTTAAGGGCCTCGCTCTGGGGCCCAACATCATGCCATTTCAGGAACCACTAAGAATGTGTTTAATGAATCGGAGTTAGACCTTACGATGTTTAGAGATGTTTATAAACTCTAACTGGAAATTTGTGCTGCTAAGAATTCAAAGCCACAAAACACTTTACTTGAGTGGCACAGTTAACTTAGTTACGCAGTTACTGCTCAAAAACAAATCATAAACTAATACAGTTCCTGCAAGAAATACACGACTGTCATGATTGATTAATGATGATCGGTCATGGGATCAGTATGTAACTAACACTGTTTAATGCAGTAAGAGTGTAGAGTGTACTAGAGTGTTACTAGAGTTTTAATACTACACTATCTGTGGCTGCTCAAGCAAAGTGTGACCAAATGTATTAATTTACTGCTCAGCTGATTCTACAGACCTTAAATGCATCCAGGACAATGTATTAGATCATATTTCAATCAATCAGTTTATTTCTGTAAATATATTGAACAAAAAATGAAGTAATATTTTCCTGAAGTATACTGAGACTAAGTATTGTTCAGGCTAAGCACGGCCCTGTACTGGACCAATGTTTGGAAGGTGAATGAACAGATTATGGGATGCTGAATGATCCTCCTCTCTGATCGTCACTTGTATATTGCTTTGGACAAAAGCGAATGCTAAATTAATAAACACAAGGTTGTACAATGCCCAGCATCTTCAGTAGTGCACCTGTACTTTTGTATTAATCACTAGGTTGAACAGACATTGTCATATAAATCATTTTCTATACTGCATTTGCACACACCCTACTCAAACGAGACACAAAATCAAATTCGGTCACTAAGACAGATATCAAAAAACAATGAAATATCAACACATACGTTAATGCCTCTTTATCTGACATATATTTCCACGAAACGGGTTAATTTTTCAGTTTGCCTGTTCGGTGACCCTCAACTGGGAGGCTGTTGTTTGCACTGTGATTTTCCTTATTAAACCTAGGAAATTCCAAGGAGGGGACTCAATATATTGATGTGTTTGGGTGTTGTTGCAAATTATCACGACAAACAAATGTGCTAACTCTGGGGTTAATAGCAGAGGTGGAGATTTCAAGTCCAGAGAGTACAAATCCAGACCAAGATTTTGTTTCAACCAACTAGTTGAGTATAGAGAGCCACAGCCACAGAGTACTCTACTGGTTGGTTGAAACAAAATCTTGGTCTGGATTTGTACTCTCTGGACCTGAAATCTCCACCTCTGGTTAATAGGTATACAAGATTAGACACAGTTACCCCAGAAATTACCCCAAAAGAGTTACCTGATATGTGGAATAAATACGTTCTACTCGCTGAAAAAGCGAAATAATCAGAAGTAACCAGTATTACATGTTACACATCATAGATTGCCAACTCCCACGCATCTGGCGTGACACTCGCGCTTGCGCAAGAAATTTTACGGTAAATTTATAGTATTCCATTATAACCCTAAAATTAGCTACATCGAAAACGGTGGGGCAGTTTGCAAAAAGACTATTTACAATGTAATAAGAGTGTTACATACATGAAAAAGCGTGTGAATGTGTGACTTGTCTCGAACTGAAAATCTCAGCCAGCGGACCGAAGTCGGCAAGCCTGCCCGTTATGTAATTCAGACCTGCTAATCCGATAACAAACGTTGTAATTTATTATAACATTCAAAAAGCTTTCAAAAGGCATAGAAATAGCAGCAATCAATAATTACAGACAAATCAGCGCCGTAATAACTTATCACAATCATGAAGTGCACGTAGATTCAACTATAAGTACAATGAATGAACAAGGAGAACCACGTGTTATGAAACATGTTACAACCTCTACCAGGCAGCAGTGTTTTCTTAACTCGTAATCTTTATGCCTGCAGGGCTGGACCGGCCTACCGGGCATTTGTAGGATGTGTGGGGGACCCCAAACCATGCAAAAATATATCGCTTAATTGGTAAATCGATGGGGGACCCATAATCCAGGGCCAATATTTAATCCCAGTCCAACCCTATTTATGACTAATAGTAACTTCTCGGATCATAAGAAACGACATTGTCTTAGGCTGAACGGCTCCTATACATTAATAATTAGATAAGTATGCAAACTTAGTTTCACTATATTTAGTTTCAACATACTGAACGATTTTTATGTCGTCCAATAAATACATGCAATCGAGCGGTCTGTATGTTAATTCTCACCGATAAACTTCAACGGTATAGGTGTAGTTGACTGGTTCAGGACCCCATTTTAATATTGTCTTAAAATCAGAAGAAATCCAGGTAACACCCTCCGCCTTGGGGTAGGTGTTCATGCCTATAACAGAACAACAACAAAACAAATTAACGAAATACCTAAGATTCCCCATCGGATTTCGACAAATCAGTGGATTCCTGAAGACGCAGAATTATGCAATTTCACGAACTAATCGCTTGTACTATGATCAGTTATAAGAACTTAACCATCAGAAAATCCCTTGAAAGTCGAATTTGAGCTCCATTTCATTTCAGCAGGCTGCGTCTATACCCAAACCCCCTTTATCTTTAACACTCGGTGTATTACGGACACTGACCTGCATTCTTGCCAAAGAGAAGGAACAAAACGCACAGTAATGTAAATGAAACTCTGATATCCAACATGATCCATACGTCCGATAGACACTTTTTAGAATACATCCCAGCCTTTCTGTGAGGTTTACTTGCTGCCGCACAGCTCTCGCCAAGTGCTGATTACTTCATGAGCTTATATCGCCTACTGGCGAAATGTACAATGAGCGGCCTCTCCCAAAATGACCAAATAAGGCCATCCGGGGGAGAATATTATGCCATATACATAATTAGAGCTTGGGTATGGTCACTAGCCTGTGACTGCGTGAAGAAATATTTATTAGTAATTTATACTGCGTAAGATAGAATAAGCAATTACATTAACACCTTACGGTATCTTGTCTTAGGGTATTTTTTGTAGCCAAGATTAAATATGTACTTCATTATAAATATACATATACATTTATGTATGCCTGCGATGGGTTGACGCCCCATTCTGGGTTGTTCTCTGCCTTGTGTCCGTAGCCTCCAGGATGGGCTCTGGACCCCCCGTGACCCTGAATAGGACAAGCGGTTACAGAAAATGGATGAGGGATGGATGGATTTATGTATGCATGTACTGAATATAAGTATAATCCACATAGTTGTTATACAAAACGTATGTGCAATATACTCTTAACAGAGTAAAATGATGCATTATTCCAGCACCCTGTGACTTGCTTTTGATATTATTTAGCGGTTTTCCTGAAAGCTTTCCTAAAACTTTCTCTGCTTCAAGCTTGAGTATTTGACCAAACCTTTCCTTTTACAGAACTGACCCCGATTAAACCTGAGCTGGTTGCATAGCAACACGGGTTGTAATAAGCACCACTCAGTGCTTGTGGAAAAGGATTATATTGTGATCACGAGCAATAAGGTGCAGTGAAGATCCGAAAAAATGGCAGTAAACCATAATAGTGAAATCTGTCCTTAAAAGACATTAACAACGACGTTTTGAGGCAAAGCATGAAACCGAGAATCTGTTTAGCTGAATACAGTCCTATATTGCAAAATTTAGATTGGATCTTTTAAAAAGAAAAGAGGTTTCTTTAAAACCACAATGAAAAGTAAATTATTGAAACTGGATGGATTTGAAAGGATATTATGCTATAATAAACTTTAAAGCCTTAAAAAACTCACATAGTTTGAAACATTTCCACTGTGCAAAGAACTGCAGTACCAAAGAATAGCAATGCATTTGGTGTATGAAAGCATTGAAGAAACGACTTCTCTTTGAAAGAGTATGCTAATGATCCGTCCAGTGCTTCAATGCATTGAATACTTCACAGCTGTGGTCTTGAATATCAATGTTCTTATAAAATGTCTGTAGTCCTGATATACAAGAAATGCGTAGATGTTTTTTTCCGATTAGAAACAAAAGGGCAAACAACCATTTTGCTGAAAATCTACTCAGAGTCACACCTACTGATATTCAGGTCAAAACTTGCAAAGGGAGTCGGCCCCTTGGCAAGAAAGCATTTTGACTATTTGTTTTATGTTACACATCCTGTTTAATTAAGACAGCTGCATGTCACCACACAGAGACCAGGCACTTGATTCTGACCAAGCAAATTGTTAGGCTTGACTTTAGCAGTGATGCATCTTTCATATACAGGATTTCCATTGTGTGCTCGATCTTCACCAAAGCTACAGTACACAGTTTCAGTTATTTTTGGCACAATCCCCTGAGAGAAAATGTGTCCAGTTCCTGCTCCAGGACAGCTGACCTACATTTGCTTTGTGCGATTAGATAAAATCTATATTAACATATTTGTATTACTGCAGACCACATTAAGTTTTCTGTCAAAAAGTGTTTTGTAGTTGATTAAGTGCAGGGACTGTGTCAAAGGTTACTGTGCAATCTTACATGCATAGAACACACAACCACATTAAACACAAAGGAACACTTCCTTTCACATGAGAGTAGCACTGTCACGTCGGAACCGGTGAAGCAGGAGCAGGGAGAGGAGGAATCATGGAACGAGGGGTTTATTGTGGAAAAGGACAGGGCAAGGTACACAAAACGGACGTAAGACTTCAATGACCGGACTGGGGAAAACATACCTAACGCAGACTTAAATACATAAGACTAATGACAGCAACAAGAAACAACTGGTAAACACGGGGAATCCACACAAGGTTAACAAGGGGTGTGGCACACGGAAGGAGTGGACGATCGGGGCAGGACAAGCACTATCTTAGGCATTCAAAGAAATTAAAATAAAAAAAAAATTAAATTATGTTTAAGTAATTTTTATGTGGGTACAAAACTACGATTTTATGTCTTTTTCACAACCTCTCCTACAGTCACTGTCAGCAGTAACCAATCCAGTAAACCATTGTATTTTGTGACTCCACTACTAGCACATCTTGTATGGCTAATCAATACCTCATGAAGTTACCTAACTAATTAATTGCATTATTTGCATTCTCAGAGTTACTGGCATTGGCCACACCTGTTGTGAGTCAGACACAATATGGTAATGCCAAGCGTCCCGTTGCCAAGCGTCCCGTTGCTTGATTTTTGTTCTGATTTTCTTTTTCTCACCTAGCTACAATTTATACAAAGTCCATTCGCACACTTGCTGACACTGATGATGCAGAATTTAGCGTATCTTTCTTTCTCGTCTTCTTTGGTTGCTTCCCACTCCCGCTGAAGGTCCAGATGATGACATCATACTGTATCTCGGCTTGGCGGCTGTTCAGCTCCGAGCCACAAAGTGTGGTGTAGGGTGATGAAGATAGCTCAAGCCAACACCAGGATACATCTGTCTTCACTTCAGGACCTACACACTGCGTGTCGTCTCTGAAAGGCAGCCGGCATCAGTGAGGACTCCAGTCACGATACACAGACACTTTCCTCCTCCTTTCCTTAAGCATAAAAAGCTCAGCACTCCAACCACAAGGTTCATAAACAGCTTCTCTCTCCAAGCCGTAAGGCTGCTCATCAGCTGCATAACCCAACTGTAGATCTACTACTGGTCATTTGCACACTTTATCACCGAAACTTATCTTGTGTTATTTATTGTTCAGTGGTTATTGCTTTTGTTTGTTTATTGTCTGCAGCACCCGCTCTTCTCACGTCTTTCTATTCTGATGCTACTACTGGCCCAATTTTTTTATTTGTAATGGATGACAAATGTGGATCAACTTATCAACTTTAAAGGCAGACCAATGGGGTTTGGGATGTACTACAATCAACAGCCAGAAAACACAGCACTAAACTGAAGCTGGCTAGAGTCACAATCAAGTTCACTTCACATCAAGTGACTGTAGGGGGAATGTTTATCTTAGGGATTTTTACATTGGATTTTCAGCTGATTACTCAGAATATGACAGTGAAAAAATACATACTGTATGAGCAAATAATGTATCGTGGTTAATAACTGAAAGCTTCTTAGCAAATGCAACTCATTTTTCTAAAACGCATTTAAACCTCCTTGTCTGGAGCCATAAGTGGATGGTCACCTTTCCTGCCTGCACCATGCCCTGAGTCTGTAACACTTATCATTTATAGAACCAAGATCTGTAAAGGTATACTTTTTCTATTTAAGAGAGAATTGCAATTTTAAGTGTTAAATGTATGCTTTTCCATTCAGAAGTTATCATAAATACTGTTAATGTTAGATATTATTAAATCTTAAAATATGTAAGAAACAGGGTAGAAAGAGGCATGTCAGGGGGAAACAAAGAGTATGGAACTAACGGGCTTGAAATTTGGACCATAAATTAGCTGTTGGCCGTGGCACACAGTGCACACAGTGCACACAGTGCAGTGAGAAGTCATCTGCCCAGTATCCTTTGAAACTATCAAATTATAATGACATTATGAAGCCCAAATAAAAGATAAACTTGAGACTTGATGCTTTGTTAGACTGACAGGGGAATAAAGTGAACTGCTTGAGTCAAAGGGGTTTTGTGACCCCGTGAGCTGATTTGATGAACAGTCACTTGGCCCACATGACAAAGCGCAAGTTTAAATGCACAATGGTAAAAACCTGTTAATGAGTCAATAATATAATATCATAATAAAATCTAATAATACTCAATGCAAAGTTTTAATTAAGATTATGGAGCAGTACAGAAAAAATTGTATTTTGGGAAGTTTAGGTTTTATTTCTTGTGGAAGCTGGGGGAGTAGAACCTTGGTGCATAAAAAAGACGACGTCAAAATGCATAAAATTCACGAAACCTGAAAGGGACTCGCGGGACTTCAAAGGTGCTGTACTGTATAATAACTGTCGACACATTTTACCACAGGCTTACCTGGGTGTGCTCTGTTTGCTTTGCAAAGTGTCTCATCCAGTTTCGAACATTTAACACCTATCCTGATAATAATGTTATAAAATCTACAGGCAGAAGTGACTGTGAGGAAAAGACTTTAAACATAAGTGCGTGTTTCATCTGTCCTCATCAATAAAACAATTCCATCTCTCTGCACTATATTTGGTCAGAATAACTTTCTCTCCTTGTAAACCACAATCTAAATACCTAAAACAGCATGGACAATCCCTTATATACTGGTTCAGTACACTGTAGAGTTCTGCTTCCTCTTCATAGGACACAGTTTTCATTTTGATACCCAAAACTGCATTATGCTACAATACTGCAACAGGCGTCCATATTTATTTAAATAAAAATTCAATTTTCATATTAAAAATCATGGAGGCCTGTCATGTATGTTTTATTATGAGGGTGGAATTTTTCACAGTGTTCGTCAGTTTAGGAGGTATTTAGGGATTATTGGAGCGACAGCTCATTTCTTTACAGAGGCGTTCTGCATCTTACAACCTACAAGTCATGTAATAACCTGCAGGAAAGTTCCACCTGCAGTATCAAGAGATCACTTTAAATTGTTATTCAGTAACATAACACAGAGATACAAAAACTAATAGTGGCATTCTCATCATATGAATCATCAAAATTAAGATGTAAAATCCCGTCGAAAGTATCAAGTTTGTGACTTGTAGCAGCTTTTCGATGTTGGCTACGATTTCTCCATTGATCATTGATCATACAGTCTTAGACCATAACTCATTTACATGCTTATTTCTCTTCGTATGCAGTTTTTGTTATTAAAGTTACATTTAAAACTACTAGAGTGTTTTCTTTATTTAAAAAATGCTTTATTTTCTAAGGTGGACATAATGCAAACAAACCATCCTGGTTATAATTACAAGAATAACAAGGGCAAAAAATGTCTCCAGATGTTATGGGCTGTAAAGGTGACTGTCCCAGTAGAATTCTTCTTTGAACAGTTAGAATCCTGATAGCGTGTAAAAGGGGCTTTATCTTCCCGACATCTCGTTACGGCCTTGTCATAAGTGGCAAATAATGTTTTCATTCCATTCGTCATGTGGGCCAACTCATGCACAACAAAGGTAGAGAACAAGGTGTGCCCATTTTCAGGAACTTTGAGATGCGACCTATTTCAGTAACCATAGTAACACAGGAGCCAGGATCTGGGTGTACCTCAGTGGGATAAGAAGACAGCATGCCGTGACAGAGCAAAGCCTAATCCAAGGGAATCGGCTCTAGATTTTGAGTACATATTATAATATTTCTGTTTTATGGCATAAATAAAGGCAGAATAAAATGACTAAACAAATGAATACCTGCTAATGATTATTATGAGACTGTCTAATAGCTGGGGCTCTGAGAAGTACTTGCTAGCTGTAATTATGACAGTGTGTAACATCTGGGACTCTGAGAAATACCTGCTAGCTATAAGTATGAGTGTCTAAGAGCTGGGGCTCAGGGAAATACCTGCTAACTGTAATTCTGAGAGTGTCTAATAGTTGTTGCTCTGAGAAATACCTGCTAGCTGTAATTATGAGAATGTCTAAATATAGTATAGTAGTAGTGATACTTTTTAAATCTCCATCAGGGAATATTCTTTTTTTCCACTTTGCCCCATCTTGCTCTTCATCACAGGCACAATAGCTTAGTCCACTCAGCCACTATACCAAGGCTCTTAGGATTACCAGCAATAGTAATTAAGACATTGATAGATGATTGTCTGGAGATAACCTGGCAGCACTAATTAAACTGAAATTTGTGGTGGATACATAGTTTCACAAAGTCTCAGACACATAAAGGGGCATTTTAATTAATTAACAAAAAACAATGTGAGCTAGACTTCTTTGTGAACTGGACTTCTTCGTATTAGGTTGATCCATTAATACCAAATGTGATTAAATACCAGAGCAGTAAACAAACCTAACGGTGGCGCATGGCTGGATCTGAAGCACCTGATGTCAGTCTGAGGAAGGGGCGAGCATGTTGGAATGAACTGGGTGTCAAGCCAGGAATTTCAGGGTGCTAGATTCATGACACCGGGACAGAGAGCAGACTCAAAAATCCAAGGCGTTATCATGAGTGGTGGGCTCATTTGGAGTGGAAGGAGACATCCACGCCAAAGGGGGCCTGAGATTCTCTAACCTTCCCACGCTACACAGAAACGTGGGCCAATTATTCTAAAATTATCCCATCTTTATTTGTTCCCCCTTCAACCCACATTCATTTCAACTTACCGTAAATGTGATTTGTAGCTTGCCAGAAACCGCTTTCCTCTGTTGCGATTCTGTGATATCATCTGCTAAGCGTCTCGTATTTCGCGTTCTACTGAACATGAAAATATCTGATGTATTTCTCCCTTTGCAGTCCTTTTGACCTTTGCGAGAATGCGCATTTCGACGTAATTCTAGTGTATTTTCCCATATGTTTATCTCTAATTACTCATTACTAGGATGATTACATAAGAACATTTACAAACGAGAGGAAAGCTCGTTTGGGGAGAACTTAACTAATAGCTCAGAGTTGTTAAAATCTTATCTTACATAATCACTGTTGAAGTAAAACATGTAAAGAATTTTGAACACTAAAGTATCGTCAGAGGTTCTAATGCAAATCTTATCAAATCAATCGTCAGCTACAATTTTATTAATTAC
>JAODKC010016007.1:57500-58812 GCA_026777985.1 Mormyrops attenuatus
CCAAGTTAAATAAAGCTGCAGTATCGATGTTCTGCAGCCTTCATGACAAAACAGTCCCAGGCAACTTGGGCCAGTTGTCTATGTGAACGGTGCGTGATGTTTTGTAGGAGGAGCAGACCATTTTGCTTTCAAAATAAGACCACAGAAAGTGTGCATTTCTGGGTGAGATAACCTGTGTGGTCAGTGTAGTTCAAGAATCAATCTTGAAATATATTTCAGCGCAATTGTAAATGGTTATTTATGCTCTATTGTTTCATTCCCAGAAAATCCTGAAGGATGAGTACCGTGTCGTACGCTTGACGATTGAGTATCCAGCATTCCAGTGTTTATGTCCAGTAAATGCTTTGCTGTTTCCACTAGATCAGTCTTTGTTTGTTCCCTAGCTGACCTTTGACCTGGAAGAAGAATCTCTACACAAGATAATTGGAAACAGATTGAGAGCCCATTACAGCTGACTGCATCACTATCCCATTGCTAGTTCCTTATTTGAGAGAGGGTTTCCTTTAAAAATAAACTAAATGACATGACCAGCTAAGGTCACTGGGATCAGACGTACCCCTTTTCACAATACAGTATTACTGCAGCGCTATGCTTTAATTTATTGATCTCATTGCAGTTCATTATCCAAATACTAAATGACTTCTTTTCCTGGTTGTAAAACCATGTTCACTGTTTTTACTGATGTGCTTTACTTGTTTTTCCTGACATGGATTTTACATCTAGGGTAAGATCACTAATTATTTGACAGACACTTTTATAGGTTTGCATTCACACGGATGTATATTCACAGGGGTTTTGAGTCACATGGGTTCGAACCCTCGCTAAAGGCTACAACAGGGTCCCACCAGAGGTCCCCAGCAGTTTCTCCCTGTGGGCCAAATTCCATTCCTAATGGGGGTCATGAAATTTGTGGATGCGGGACGTGAATTCAATTGTATTGCCGTCCAGATGATGCAGACCACCAGACTTGACCACTGAAACCTTCTGTTGTGGCTCCCGCATGTTAGTCCTACATTGTTCTCTCTGTCTTACATCTCCAGAATGACTTGGTGTTCAGGTTCTACTGTGCACCTAGTTTCCCACAAAGGAATCTCAGTGCTGTTTATGTTGGCTCTTGTATCCTCAGAGGACTTTTTAATATCAGGCTACAACACTCCCTGTGGAGAGGAGACTGCCTGCTTGAACTTTATTTGGGAGTTTACACTGGACCTAAGCAATGTCTGAAGAAAATCGCCTTGTCTTCTACGTTCCTGGGGGGGGGGGGGGGGGGGGGGGGGGGGGGGGGGGGGGGGGGGGGGGGGGGGGGGGGGGG
>JAODKC010019062.1:0-23915 GCA_026777985.1 Mormyrops attenuatus
TTTGGCCCCCTAACCCCACACCTGACCTTCTTCTTTCCCAGCATCTCAAACCCGCGCTGTTCGCGGTTTGGAAACCGGCGCACGCCGATTACACCCCCCCCCCCCCCCCCACTTCAGCAGCTATTGAAAATATGCCCGTGTCTGATGATTACTGAATGTTGCCTTGCATATCCGGTCTGCTCTCACTGGGATCTCTTGGTCTATGTCTTCTGCACCCCTCCTACTATAAACGCTATATCAAAAATGTCCCTGTGTACACATGGTTTTACTGCTTGTGTGTTAACCTCTCTGATCAGAGCGATTCCTTTTCTTAGCTTTTCCCTTTGGTTTGCTTGCTGGGTGTGTCCCCCCTGTGTATTGCTAAACAGGCTGCCACCGTTGCATACAACATCATGTTCATTTAGCAAATGAACATTTCGATCCTGGTTTACCATGTTTTTAGCTTCCCTTTCAGTTCATTTGGGGTTTTTTTCGGATACTTTAAGTATTAATTCACCCTTCCATTAAACCCATTTTCTGATCAAGCTTCAAACCTGCCATGCAGTATAAAGGTGGCACCTCCTTAAGCAATAAAAATCATTCTCTCATACTTTTGCTGACTCACCTGTATCCTGTGGGCAGTGCCTTGTGCCTCAAGCTGATTTCTGATTGGACGCTGCCATCCATGTGCCCGTGTTCTGTCCCTGTATTGGCCATGGAGTCTCCGCCCTTACCTCTGTTGTCTGTATCTCTCTCTCTGTCCCGTCTTCCCCAGGTGAGAATTTTGAGCAGAGTCCCCTGCGGAGAACGTTCAAATCCAAGGTGCTAGCGCACTACCCTGAAAATGTGGAGTGGAGCCCTTTTGACCAGGATGCCGTGGGCATGGTATGAACTCCGAGAGCTCAGTCACGCCTCCAGAATGATTATTCCTGTTTTGCCGGATGGGAATATGCAGTTTTATTTATAGTCACCTGCTGGTATCTATAAAGTTCACCTCATTACAGTTGGTGTTGATCATGTTAACCCCCCCCCCATGCAGCTCTGCATGCCGAAGGGGCTGTCATTCCGCACGCAGGCCGATGCCCGTGAGCCGCGGTTCCACTCCTTCATCATCACCCGCGAGGACGGCTCCCGTACCTACGGTTTCGCGCTCACCTTCTACGAGGAGGTGACCAGCAAGCAGATATGCAGCGCCATGCAGACGCTCTACCACATGCACAATGCTGAGCAGTATGAGGTCCTGCACAGCGCCGCCGCCGCCCTGCCCGAGGACACCCTCCACGCCGCCAGCCCATTCTCACGCCTGCAGCGCTTCAACTCCTATGACATCAGCCGTGACACGCTCTACGTGTCCAAGTGCATCTGCCTGGTGGCACCGCTGGCCTTCCCGCAGGCGAGCCGCAAGGTGCTGCAGCAGCTGCACCAGGCCGTCACCGCCGCCCAGCCTCCGCCGCTGCCGCTGGAGAGCTACATCTACAACGTGTTGTACGAGGTGCCGCTGCCGCCCGCTGGCCGCTCCCTCAAGTTCTCGGGCGTCTACGGGCCCGTGGTGTGCCAGCGGCCCAGCACCAGCGAGCTGCCGCTCTTCGACTTCCCCATCAGCGAGGTCTTCGAGCTGTTGGGTGTGGAGAACGTGCTCCAGCTGTTCACCTGCGCCCTGCTGGAGCTACAGATCCTGCTCTACTCTCAGCGTGAGTCTCACCAGTCCTGTTCGAATTGGTGGGGTTAGGTGCGGCTCAGTGGGTTATGGTGCTGCACTCATGACCGCGGAAGGTTGCAGGTTCAAATCCTTGGCTAATCCTGCTGCCTCACTTGTACATCACATAGGATAAAAGCATCTACTATATCGGTGTTTCCCAAACCAGTCCTCAGGGCACACTGGGCAGGTCCATGTTTTTGTTTTATCCCAGTTCTCAGCACACCTGTAAGGTATTTAAAGCTCCTGATTGTTTGGGTCAGGTGTTCTGGGAACTGGGATAAAACAAAAACGTGGATTTGTCCCGTGTGCGCTAAGTACTGGTTTGGGAAAAATTGCATTAAATAAATGAATGACACATATTGCTGTGATTGTTACCAAGTAGGTGTGAACTTGCCTTTAATGGCTTTGAATAATCTCCACCCCTGTATGCTACTGAGACACGTTTGTGAATTTTGTGTTTTATGTTTACCACAAGTTATCACTTTTGACTCTGTGATTTTAGCTGGAACCTCTGGAAGTGGCAGAGGTGGCTTTTCTTCAGCTGACTTGTGACAGGCAGCTTAATTAGATAGTTTGTTTACTGTAATAGCCAGGTTGCAGTCTCTGTTTGGCTTGGAGAAGAAGAACAGACCACTCTCTTCAGCGGGAAGTCAGACATATCCTCGTTTTTCAAATTATTTAAAGCTTTGGTTGACAGACAGTCTGGACCCTATAATAAAATATGTCTGCAAGCATAACAAAAAAAAAAAACATAAATTTCCTATCATTTACTGATTTTTGAAGAAGTTACCAGGAGAAAGAATTAAAAAATCAAGTATCACTTTGTTAGAATTTATAAAGCTCTGAAATCAGAAAACGGTGGTTTCTGAAGGAATATGTGAAATCTGAAAGTACATCACTGTCAGCATGTCATTGGCGCATATTCGCCTTATTCAGCATTGCTCATCTCTCAAACCAGCTGCATGACACATCGGTTCTCGTGTGAAAACCCACAGGGTCTGTTTTCAGCGAGACCTGCCACTGTACCCCATAAAACCACTTAAGGACGTGGGAAGCAGAGAGATGGCATGTATGCTTGACTAGATGGAGCTGTGGGTTCGCGGAGTGCAGGGAAGCCTTTCAGTTGCAATGCTGTGGCGTTGCCAAGCAACGCTTTGCGAGGGAGGGGCGAAGTTGCGTCACAGATACGATTGGTTAGAAATGACATCATCCTTGCTGTAACTGTGCTGCAGAAATGTATTTGGAAGAATTAAGCTGAAATATTAAGAAACACAGATCTGCACTATTAGCCAATGAAACTGAATCCTTTGAAGTAGTTTCTGATGTTTGCCAAGCTTGTATATTGGGGCATATGAGGTTGTCAAACACATCATACCTTTTTCTGTATGATGACTATTATAATTACATTGAATTTATAGCAACTAAATCCACCCTACCAGAAATACAGCCTCGTGTGGGTTTAAAAATCTATCAGGCTGTGCTGGGTGGTGTGGGTAACACAAATACGTGTACTCCTAATATTTTCTTTGATATATAGCCCATTTCAATCTGTATTCATAGACATTTTTCTATGTATACTGTTAACTAGCAATTCAATTTATACAGTCTGAGAACTCAGTTCTGAATCTGTAATAGAGTTACGCAATCTTCCAGCTCAGCACTTGACTAGACCCTGTGCTTCTGCAGTAATGTGAGGTTTTGGGAATGAAAAGGTCTTCTATTCCTGTGGACAGAGGGGGCTGGCTGGATCAGGATTCCTGCACTCATGCCACCAATTTTCTGTGCGTGAATTCTGAGCAGGAACCAAAGTCGAGCGGGTTAGGGGCTTAGATCAAAGGATGCTCTTTGCAAGTGACACGAAGGGAAGAAAATAATCATTATGCAGGAAAAACGTTATATAAATACTTGTGTTTAAAGGTGCCAAAATGTTGATTAAAGGTGTAGATGTTTAACAGCCAAAAATAAATTACAGTCCTGAAATATGAAAACACTTCTGAACATTTTTCTGTACCTGTTAAATATTAATAGTCATAAATCAATTCATTTGAGAGGCAATGATGCCGTTTGTGACTTTGTACGGTATTCTGCTCTCTGGTGAGGAAAGTGGTTGCTTGCTTGTCTGAATATGAAGCATCAAGGTGGCTGGTGAATGTGCAGGACCCAGCATGTTGTCATCGCATCATCTCTACTGTGATTTTCTTTTCAGGGGCACCAAAGACAATTTCCCCACGGGGATTAATAAAGTATTGATTATTATTATTATTATTATTAAAGCAATTCACTGTCTGATGCACCCCAGTTGCATTGTGGGCCAGTTCCAAGCAATATAATCTGCTTGAACAATCTACTGGTTGCTGTAGTTTTTTAGAGGCACAAAGCACTCCGAGCACAGAGCACAGCAAAAGGGGTTTTGCATGCGCGCCACAGTGCAAATAAAGGATTAGACATAGAAGACCCCAAGGGAGAGCAAATTCATGAATTAGCCAGGAAGATTAATTCTTGAATTAGACTAGGTTTTTTTCTGGCTATGCTATTTAAGTGATGATTACATAGTATTACTGAGAACTAAAACCAAACTGGTCGCTTTGTAGTGTGTGGCTCTGTGGGGTAGGACGGTGGATGGCGATCGGCTCCTCAGCAAGGTCTGAAATCCCAGATTCACCAAGGACTGGCTGACCCTGCTTGCTCAGTTGTGTGCTGCTTTGGATAGAAGCTCCTGCTAATAAATTAATGTAATATAAAGGGGGATGGCTGTCCTCAGCCCCAAACCAAGGGGCACTTCTAACAGCTGTTGTCTGCTGGTCGTACAGACTACCAGAGGCTGATGACGGTGGCTGAGAGCATCACCGCCCTGATGTTCCCTTTCCAGTGGCAGCACGTCTATGTGCCCATCCTGCCCGCCTCGCTGCAGCACTTCTTGGACGCGCCCGTGCCCTATCTGATGGGCCTGCACTCCAACGGCCATGACGACCGATCCAAGCTGGAGCTGCCCCAGGAGGTAGGCTGCCACATCACCTCATTCATCAGCCTTTCGTTAAAAAAAAAATAAATAACAAATGTGTGTCAAGCAAGGACACTTCCTGCCCTGAAAAGCCCCTCCCACAAGCATTTCAAAATAGCATAGTGTGCAGTCTTGGTCCGCGGCAGAGTTTGTTAACGAGGTGGGGGGTCAAATCCGTGATTTCACTGCTTGTCGGCGTGCCTGATGTCGATTTTAGTACCATAAACTCATGTAACTGAGGATACTTGAAAAAAATGAAGTGTATAGTATTATATGAAAAGGTTTTTTTTAAAAAAAAAACTAAACAAAATTCTGTCTGGATACATTTGAAAGTCACGCAGCATAAGTGGTTGTAACCAGTTCTGACTAAACCTCAAAGTGCTGAAATAGAGTTGTTCAGATTTCTAGTTTACAAACAAAACAAAATGAACAGTCTTCTAAACAGTAACACTGGGAGATCATTAAGGTTACAGAACAGATAAAATGTAACATGTCAAACATGTCGTGAGATTAATCTTGATAGTAACCTCTTTCTATGCCCAGGAACAGTTCAGCCATCTCAAAGATCTACATTTTCCAGAAAGGTTCTTTTTATTTGAATCTGAATGGTTGTCATACTCTTCTACCTTTCAAGGGTCTTATGAAATGCAGTGAATTTTTACCATTCCTTTTTAAGTCACTGCTCTGACAACTGGGCTGTCAGGTGACCCACAGGTTGTGTTTTCTGCCATCTACAGTAACCTCCAAGGGCTGCTGCATACTTACTGTGGACATGGACGTGCCAGTCCGTGTGGCTGTTGTGATGTCACTTGCACTGCGATGGTTAATTCTGAAGACCACATTTGAGAACCGCTTGTGTGGAAAATTGAAACAGCGAGGATGGTTCGCTCTGTGACACAAGGGCCTCTTGATTGTCCATTGGCCAGGGAAATAGTCTAGTATGATGTCCGAAAGGAGATTGGACTAAAGCTTGTTTATAAGCACCGTCTCTAATCAGACTGAAAACGAACATAGCAAACTGATTTGACGGAAGGGTTGCTGTGGAAGTCTGGAAATGCCGGCATTTTATTATTTCTTGTTATGGGGTTATAAAGAATTAAAAAGAAGACACAAAGTTTCACCATCGACCTGCGTTTATTTACTGACAATGGGCAAGGATTCAGGACACGTCACTCGCAGGATTCTATGCACATTGTATAAATACAGACGTTGATTTTGTACTATATTAATGCGCACACACACACCCTTACATACTGCCAGACTGTCATCGGAAATATTATGTGTGCTTGTTTGCTAGCTAATATGAATGCGAGGCATGTATTCCCAGTGTCAAAAAGAAGTTGGGGGGAAATAAAAAGAAAAGAAAGAAAAAAAAAATATATATATATATATTTATGTGTGTGTGTATATATATATACATTTGTAACTGTGACTGTTATGTCCTTATGTACTATAAGTACATAATGCATGGTTAGTTTTAGTTAAATACTTATTTTTGATATGACATCCATACCACATCAAAGTAACATGACTGGCTGCTTGCAAAGCAAACAGAGTAGCTATGATCCAGCCCTAATCCAGAGGCACATGATCTAGCGTAATATAACCATGTTATGTATCCTTTGTTGCCAGTTGTTTTTTAAAGGTTTGAGTAGGTAAATAAAATAAGGGGTAGCTGTATTTGTTGATAAACTCTTTGGTATAAGCAGTGATGAAGATGGCTTACCAAAATGCCTGATCAGTGTCATTCCTCTGTGTCGTTAATATTCGTTTGGAGAGGCACAGCTCCATCCATCCACCCTTCCTGCCTGTAATAAGTTGTACAATCATCCATATTCATTGGATAGGGGTGAAAACTGCCATTGGTCTCTTCCCAAGATGTCATCACGTGGTACCCACAGTGCTGTACTGACCTTTCTATTTCCAGGCGAACCTCTGCTTTGTGGACATTGACAACCACTTCATTGAGCTGCCCGAGGACCTGCCGCAGTTCCCCAACAAGCTTGAGTTCATCCAGGAGATCTCAGAGGCCCTCCTGGCGTTCGGCGTGCCCCCGGAGGGCAGACTTCGCTGCAGCGACAGCATGACCAAGCTCAAGGTCTTCCGCACCTCCGACCGGCGTAACGGCAACCTGTCCGGCTCTCCACTCGGCTCCTATCTGCTCAAGGAGAACGAGACCATCGCCCGACTGCAGGCCCTGGTCAAGAGAACCGGGCTCAGCTTGGAGAAGGTAAGCTGCAAGAGGCCATGCGTGGCCCTTCTGGTGAACATTCCGGAAACAGCAAAATCTGAAGACGAGAAAGGGCTTCATTTCAATAACGCATAGTACATCAGAATATTTTTCAAATGGAAAATAACTTTTCCCTTTCATACTTTTTCCTGAATTGCATAGCAGGCTATATGGAAGCTGTACACGCTTATTACTCTGACTCGTGTTGATTTGATGACGTGGTGGTTTGTGTGACTTCCGGAAGTAGGATGTGTAACCCTGATGTTGTCATCCTGAATGGCTACTCTGTGAAACAGCAGCAGTCGCTCCGCTAGCTGCCATGACACGCGCCGAGAGTGAGCCTCAGGCAGCCCGGTGCTGCTTACTCACACTGACTGCCATCTGTTTTGTAACATGGCCTTTGGGTTTAGTGCATGGCAGCTTTGCTGCAGGTCACTTGCTGACAGACTGGGGAGATGAGCATGACCTAGATTGGTCTGGGGTGTTTCCTCATGTCTGCTTCAGTTAGGTGGTCTGTAGGTATTGAGGTGGATCTCTGGCCAGGATCTGCCTTAATATGGCTCTACCCTTCCCCTGTAAATGCGCTTGCTACAGTATGTATATCCACTGAGGTCGGGAAGACTGATCAACATGGCTTACTGGACAACGGAATCGTTATTTCAAACAAAAGAATGTTACAAATAGGAATATCAGGTAACACTTTACTTGAGGGGGTACAGATAACTGAGTAACTCAGTTACTACTAAAGTACAAATTGTGAACAAATGTAGTAACTGCATGAAATGTTATAATTGACTGATGATGAACGAACATGGGATCAGTACGTAACTAACACTAACAGTGGTTTCTGGTAAATTAACATATTAAGAAAGTGATGACTACTACAGCATTCGTGCCCCCTCATGTAAAGTGCTACTGAAAATCATAGTAAGGCTTCCAGTTTGGTTACCTGAAGCCCCACAGCAAGATGGTCTGTAATCCACTTCACATCTGAAAGATCCACAGCAGCTTGTTGAATGTCAGGCGATCTCTGTGTTTTCAGTTCGGGATCATGACTGCGGTTTAGCAGCTGAGTGAATTTTTCTGTCTTTTTGTACATCTAAACAATGGCCTTGCACTTCCGTTCCCAAGCCCACTGGCTCTGGCCGCACAGGAATGTGTGGAAAAGATAACATGAAGTGACAAACACTCTCTCCTCTGCTCCGTTCCTCTGTCCCTCATTCCCTCAGAGCCCTTTCTGAATCATATCGAACTGAAAAGATCTCTGTGTGCATGGTAGCTTCAGCAGGACCGACTTGCGTAAGAATAACAAGGCAAAGCACAATATCGTCACAGGGAAAAATCAGCTTCTGATGTCATTTAAACACCAATATCATGAAAATATATATAAAAGGCTTTTACCATTTTTTTCCTTAACACTGATCAGAATGAATAACATGTGAGCAGCACAGGATTTACTCTATAAACCTCAAGCTTCAATAGCCAGAATGTAACCCCATTGGTCTGGTTAGACCCATGTCAGCTGTATGAGGGAAGATTGCAAGATACTTTTTATAGTTAAGTCAGTCTAGTTTAAATTTGTTTTCTACGTTAGTATTCTGTGATTTTTTTGTGTATTCTTTGATTCATTTTATTGAGAATTTCAGTTCCTGACCCAGCACACAGTACTGAATAGCAAGAGGAGTACCTGCACACGGTACTGAATAGGAAGGGGAGTACTAGCACTCGGTACTGAATAGCAAGGGGGGTACCCGTATTTGGTACTGAATAACAAGGGGAATACCGGCACTCAGTACTGAATAACAGGGGGAGTACTGGCACTCAGTACTGAATAACAAGGGGAGTACCAGCACTTGGTACTGAATAACAGGGGGAGTACCGGCACTCGGTACTGAATAGGAAGGGGAGTACCAGCACTTGGTACTGAATAACAGGGGGAGCACCGGCACTCGGTAATGAATAACAAGGGGAGTACCTGCACTCAGTACTGAATAACAAGGGGAGTACTGCCTACATTCTCCCCTTCAGGCACTGGTTCTGTGTTTCGCTTTTGGGTTAGATGGTTTGAGTTCCTCTAGTCAAGATTGCTCTACAGTTCCACCAATTGGACTGTGCATAGAATCAAATAAACATTTTCCATGATTTGAAAAATCACAACGCTGAATGACATCATAACGCTAGTTGGGGTATTTTGTACTGAATTTGAAAAAAGGTTGTAGTATATTATAGGGCTGGACGATGTGTGACATTAGTACCATCATCGCATGTTATGCACGTGCAATTCTTACATCGCTAGTAAGCTAGTTTAAGATCAGGCTTTCTTTACTTTAAATTCTGTACGGACATTATAGCGCAGGCAGTTTAAGTTTTGCTAAAACATTTTTATTATCATAGTAAAAAACCTTAGCTATTTTAATAATTTTAATTATTATTCATTTTATAGATATAGATCGTAATCATTTTCATCTCTGCTATTTAAATCACTCCTAGATGGGTTTCTGAGAAATTTATGAACTCCTTTTGGCTTTATAAATATTTTTATAACGAATCACATCCCTGGGACAACATGCTATGTGCATGCTGTCCTAGTATATTAAACAAAATTCAGTGGTGCCTGCGGTTCACGAACACAATCCATTCCAGGGAAGTGGTCGTGAACCAATTTGTACGCGAACCAAGGCAATTTTTACCATAAGAAAGCACTGAAATGAGATTAATTCGTTCACAAGCCTACCAAATAATCATTTTTGTTAATTAATTTCCTGGTTGTTATAGTCAAAACTTTAAAGAAAAACACAATATAGTGCAGCGACGGATGGACCGAGGCATCGCGAGAGCAGCGATGCATAACCAATCAAAAAAGAAAGCGTTTCAAGTCCCACTTCAAAGTACTGAAGTACCAAAGGACTGGAAGTCAATGGAAAAGCGAAAGTTCCAAAAGTACGGTACTTCGTGCTGTGCAAAAGCGCCCATGGTGCATTTGAGGTCATGACAGCTGTTGCCATGTGCTGCTGTAGTGCTCGGCATTAAAACAGAAACAGCAGAAATAGCAACTGGCACACATTGGATTGAGAGAAGCACATAAACTGTCAATATCTTCTTAGAAGGATAATTTTACCAAAAATGAAGCCTTGGGCCGCCAGTCTCCTCTGGGGGAGGTGTAATTACTGTGTCACCTCACTTTCTCGTCTCCTCAGCTGGATGCCAAGGAGAACCAGGGGAGTAACAAGGACGTGAAGGTGCAGTGTGACGAGGAGGAGCTCAAGATGCACATGCTCAACATCCACGTGCGCGAAATCTTCGCCAACCGCTTCACTCAGATGTTTGCGGACTACGAGGTGTTTGTCATCCAGCCAAGCCAGGACAAGGACTCCTGGTTCAGCAACCGGGAACAGATGCAGAACTTTGATAAGGTGAGATGAAAACCTGCGGGTAAATATGGCTTCACGGGTTAGCGTAGCCATTGAGAGCAGTGCGATCTGTTGTGGCTTCGAACCATATTTGCTCAGAAGCGTGCCTGAATTTTGTTTGACAGTAAAAATCTTGGAAAAACAGCATGAAAATTATTCATTGAAGCTCCCCTTGTTCTCATAAGAACCAGTGCAGAAAAGGGAGAAAAGACCCCTAATACCTCAGAATCTCTGCCTTTTTGTCCCCTCCAGGCCTCCTTCCTCTCTGACCAGCCAGAGCCCTACCTGCCCTTCCTCTCTCGCTTCCTGGAAACCCAAATGTTCGCCTCCTTCATTGACAGCAAGATCCTGTGCCACGACGATGAGGACAAGGAGCATGCGCTGCGAGTGTTCGACACCCGGGTGGACAAAATCCGCATGCTGAACGTGCGGACGCCCACTCTGCGCACCTCCATGTACCAGAAGTGCACCACCATTGAGGAATCAGGTGTGGGCTCAGCGGCCAGCACTGCAGTTTCAGGGAGCGGCATTTACTAAAACTAGACATGGCAGAGGGATAATTCAATTAGTAAAAGTTGTGGACATTTTGCAGTTGTATAAAGATAAGAAGGAAAATAATGCAATGAAATGTGTCTGCATCCTATTGCATCTCAGATTAATTGTTATGTATGTGACTTATATGTTAATATCATGGTTTACCCAGCATGGGTATGCTGACAGACTGACTCTTTCTGTTTCCAGAGTCTGCTCTCAAAAAGCGCTTTGAGAATATCGATCTGGTAGCTCCTCTCCCTCATTCCATTGGTATGGAGATCAACAAAGACACTTTAGTAGCAATGCATCACCTTTTAACCTTACTTATATCTCCCAGTGGTGGAATTCAGGACACATGCTTGGCAGTGCATTGTGGGAATGACCGAAGCGTAGTGATTAAAACTGTCACCGCTTACTACAGCTAATGGCCTGGTTGTTTCACTGAATTAATGCTTATCTGTTAGTGTTTTCAATTCCTGCTGTAGGATATTTAGCATAGCACTAGGTTGGCCTATTATAGTAGCATTAAAGTGTCAAAAATAGATATAAACAAGGCAATGAAGATACACAGCTGAAAAAATAAGTCTTTAGAATGTGGAATAAGTTGTCTGAAGCAGTTAATTACTGGAGGCTACACTTATACAAACATTTATATTTATATTTTGTATTGTTTTTATTATATTTTACCTCTAATACATTAACACTGTACAGGAAGTACCACACACTACCTTTTTGGGGGATCTTGGGAGTTACTGCATGTCTGTCACTAATATGAGGAGGGGCACCTCATGCAGGTCCTCATGCAGGTCCTCATGCAGGTCATCATGTAGGTCCTCATGCAGGTCCTCATGTAGGTCATCATGCAGGTCCTAACAGTAAATGTGGCACTTTGCTCACTGTACACCAGAAGTCTCAACATACTACCTGACGTGGTGGTTCAAGCCTCCTGAGATCCAGGAAAAAACATTAATGTTGATTAAAATTTTGATTTGATGGAAAGAGGAAGAGGATGGTCATACCCCCATACCCGTAACATCGTCTTAGAGCCCTGACTACCCTCTGTAAGGGACAGCAGGACTTATTAGGGTGGCATGTATAGTATGAGAGATATGAGCAAAAAAATAATGTCCTCTACAGGGGACAGAAAATGAATTTGGTGTTCTTGGGAGGTTACGTGGCCCATGACATGTTTTTAAATCAGCGTTAAATCTGGCCTGCTGATTGATCTTTTATTTTCCAATCAAACAATATAATGTCTGTATTCTGCTAAATGCCCCACCCCCGCCCCAGGTTTTGGCACCGGCGTCTTGCACGCTGTTTAGTGGTTTATTGACGTTTCAACATTTTTTTATTCTCTCTGGGCTCAAAAAATAGCTGAAGTGGTGCGCTTTGGGAAGACCTTCTAGCCAGTGGCCCTCAGCTTATTTGAGTTTGAGACCCCTGCTGCAAGCTGTATTGCTGGGTTACTGCATGGTGAAAACCTGCTGGGGGGATTTGCGGGTGAGGTGGAGGGATATCATGTCTTTCTGTTTCTGGCTGTAAGCCTAGCAGGTCTCTGAAGACCTGCAAACAAGGGCAGCAAACTTCTGGATAAGGATCAGCATTTTGCTTTTATCGCCTGCAGTCTGTCTAAAATCTGCTTTGATACCTTTTCCGTCCTTCCACGCATCTGTACATCAGAAAAATGGCCTTGGAGTAACACATGTGTGTACAGATGTAAAGATTTCTTTAACTGAAATCCAGCAGCTGAACTTGGTTTTGAATAACAGGTTATCGGGGAAGGGATTATTTTTGGGTACTGGAGAAAAACCTTTGTGACGGGTTGTGACGTGACGGTCTCGCTCCTCTCCGCGACGGCAGAAAAGGCCATCGAGATGCGGCTGACCAAGATGGACCACATGGCACTGCATCCCCACCTGCTGGATATGAAGATCGGACAGGGCCGCTACGAGGCCGGCTTCTTCCCCCGCCTGCAGTCTGATGTGCTGTCTACAGGACCCACCGGCAACAAGTAAGTAGGGGGCGCTGGCAGGAAGGGATGAGGCCGCTCTCCTCGCTGCTGACCTTATACTGTGGCAGTGGCGTCTGCTGCTTTTTGTGGTTTTTTTCTCCTACCCACTTCCTGTTACTGGACATGTATCTTGCTGTATTTAAAAAAAAGGCTGCCAAATAGCAAATGACATCGACAGTGCTCTCAGAAAGGCGTGGGACGCTTGCTTAATTCTGTAATAATGTTGCAAATGCACTGGTTTCATAAGAAAAGCCAATTGTCAAGCAATGTTTAACATATCTGCATATCTTCTGCACAGAAATTTTGTTTTTATTAAGTGTCATCTTTTTTGACCGAGTCATTCAGTTCTGTTCTTGCCATTTTGCTATTAATTGCAATTGTAGCCACTGGCTGCCATAGGGGTACTAAACACAAATGTATGATGTTTTATATTATTTCAAAGGTGTTACTAATTACAAAACATGATGCTTGTCAATGAACTTTTTAACTCAGAACAGCTCATTTAGAACTATAATTTGGGTTTCAGTTTATTAGTACTTGAAACAGAGTACTTGAAATAAATGTTTTACTTTAAAACTTCCAGTTGTTTCTAATGTGATATATTTTTTGTAAATGAATGAATTAATGATTTTTGTTATAAAGGCAATAAACTAATATCCAGTTTATTTATTACACATACTACACCATTCTGAAATTGTTTTTAATGACTTTTAATGTGACGTTCCTCAGAATGTATCATTAAATACTTCGTTTGGCTCAGTAACCCATGGGTTTCTGTGCGTTAGGTGGACGAAGCGGAGCGCTCCGGCTCAGTGGAGGAGGAAGGACAGGCAGAAGCAGCATGCCGAACACCTGTACCTAGATAACGACCAAAGAGAGGTGAGCCACTGTCGCCATAGTTACAGTCTAGCCACACCACAGCCAATCGATAAGACACGTGCCTGTATGCGGTTACTGCTTTCCGCATAATCATGCCGTGCACTATTTTACCTTTCTAACAGCTTTGGTTTATGACTCACTTCTCCCTTCCTCTCCGCCACATGGGCCGCGCCTCCTTCTCTCTCTCCACATCTCCCATCAGCATTTGGAGTGCCTCTTTCAGGAGTTTCAGCTCCTACTGGCTCTCGACATCTACTGGCAGTCGCAGGCTGTACAACCCTGCCTTAAGTCTGTGTCTGTTGACCTGGTATCAAGAGACATCTTGTTTATTTTGTGCTGTGATTCCGCTAAGCTGTGAGGTTAATAGAGAAGGCCTCCTCACTAGAATCTCCAATTCCTTTTCACCTAGTTATAGACAGCATAGAACTTCCTGTTGTCCTACTGCCTGTGTTTTGAGTAAAAGTAGACAGTCTACCCCTCCCTGGGCCGCTGCATCCACTTGTCTTAGTTCTCTGCCTCCTGAGTGGAGCAGCTCATTTGTTTGACCCTCTGTTATCCCTGCAGAAGTACATCCAGGAAGCCCGGAACCTCGGCACCGCCATCCGGCAGCCCAAGCTGTCCAACCTCTCCCCGTCTGTCATTGCGCAGACCAACTCTAAGTTTGTTGAGGGACTGCTGAAAGAATGCAGAAACAAGGTACCATCTTATTTACCCGTTTGTTTGTGCTTTTTACTGCATCAGATCCAAGCTCTAGTGCAGGGATTACCCACCTTTTTGAAACTGAGAGCTACTTCACGGGTGCTGAGCCATACGAAGGGCTGCCAGGTCCTAAACTTATCTAATCTTCATGTATAATAAACATGTTTTAAATGCATTTTTTTTAGATATTGTCATTTTCAAATCCATATAAATGCAAATGTGATTAAAGAATAGCAACAGGATGAAATTAAATTTTAGACGCTGCTCACTGGTGAGTTGTGCTATTTTTAGAACAGGTCTGCGGGCGACCATGTTGGTGACCCCTGCTCTAGTGTAATTGGCCATGCCATGTGTTGCATTGGATTTGTAATGGATTTGTAAGCAAAGGTTGCTAATCTCAGCCAGGATGCTGCTGATTTATCCTAAATTTATGTATTAATTTTTATATAATGTTCAGTTATGAGCTTTATTAGCTTCTTCCAAGTTCAAGGAAAATCAATGTCAATAATAGCATCCAACCGTCCTTCTTCCAACCGCTTATCTGCCGCCTCTAGGGATGTGGTGAGCTTGTATCCTGTCCCAGGAAGCTCTTAACACAAGGCAGGGGGCACCTTGGCCCGGACGTTCACATCATCAGATAAATGGCAGTTCAGCAGTTTTCACTGGGCCCTCTGTGGTTTGTCGCTGCACTGTGTGATGGCGGAACTTTCTCCCAGACCAAGCGCATGCTGGTGGAAAAGATGGGCAGAGAGGCGGTGGAGCTGGGCCACGGCGAGGTCAGCATCACGGGCGTGGAGGAGAACACACTCATCGCCAGCCTCTGCGACCTGCTGGAGCGCATCTGGAGCCACGGCCTGCAGGTCAAGCAGGTCAGTGTCTGACCGGAAGCGTGCTGGCGTCGAGGCCCGTGGCTCAACCTGCAGTCTGCTGGAATGCGATAAAGCGTTTGCATCCCTGCCTCAAATGTGAGCTAACTGCAAAAGCAAAGGTCATTATCAAACGAAGCCCCCAAAGATAGTCATCAGTATTGTGTTGCGTATGTATTTCGCAGTGGGCTCTCTGTTTTTATTAAGCACCTATGTGTGCGCTCAGGGTCACTTCCTTCAACAGTCTCTTTGCAGTGCGATTTGGAGAGAGACTCTTGTTTCATCAGGATATTACTTCAGGCGTCTTTCTCCATGCTCTTTTCCTGCCAGGGTAAATCAGCCTTGTGGTCACACCTATTGCACTACCAGGAGAGCGAGGAGAAGAGGGATGCCCCCCCAGGCAGTTTGGCCCCCCCAGGTATGCCGCGCCTGTCACCTTGGTCTGGTCTCTGGTAGGTAGGTCATGGCTGTGGACATTCTGGATGAGCACTGGAAGCTGCTCTTCTCAAACGATCAGCAGTCACATCGTCAGTCACAGATCAGCAAACACGGCATGAATGCAGTGGTATCTCCTCAGGCTTCAACCCGGAGAGACGCAAGTCTGACGCCGGCTCCGCTCTGCCCCCCCTCAAAATCTCCCTCATCCAGGATATGCGGTGAGTCACCTATATCTCAGCATTGTCGGCACATTGGAGAAGGACCTGTGGCGAGGTGTCATGTGCGTTGCCTGCCTCCCATTTCAAGATAGTGATGTAAAGTAGGATGTACTTAAAATGGCCCGTGAGGTTTAAAAAAATACTACTACTAATGTGAAGTAAACAGCGACTGTCTACTGAAAGGGATAGTGTTTATTCAGAATACTGACTACTAACTGCTGGTCCTATAATTGCATTGTGAACTAACTGAATAACTGAAGCCTGAAGGAGTCTCATGCTCACCGAAATGTTGATGTGAATTTTGTTTTAGTGTTTCAGTGTTTTGTTGGTTTTTAACATCCCACAGCATGTTCTTATATTGGCTACTTACTGCCCTCTTCTGACAAGCTTGTGAATTTTATATTGCCAGTTTTTTTTTGCTTCTAGTATAAATGTATGTTTTGCCCTCCTGAGTTTATTTATTCTGTTTTATACAGTAGTTTTTGTACTAGAAAACAATGTAATGATCCGTAATAGAAAATGGTTTCAAAATGAAGAGATACAGGATTTTTTTCCATATTCTCAGTCACACTGTATAATATTCAGCCTTCCCATTTTATCTTTTTGTTCTTTTATATTAAATTATATTTAAAGGTAATCTAATCCAAACTCTTTGTGCATGAACTCTAGAATTTGTTCAGCCAGACGTGTTTCTTGAGGCAGAAGAGCTGCTATGTTCCTGCATGTCTCTGCATGCATGAAAAACGTTAATGTCGCTCATCAAACAAAAGGTTGTTCCTCGTGTAAGACCAGGAAGGGGCTGAACAGTGTGAGGTGGCAGCTTGTCACGTCTAGCTTGACTGCTAGACTTCCTGCAGTACATTGAAAGCAAGACAGCAGGAGGCTGTCTCTAGCAGTGCAGGGAGACTTTTGGCTCTTATACAACAATGACCTAATGCTGGAGGAACATTATAGCAACTTGCATGCAGGGAAATTTCACCTGGCTTGTTAGAACTCCAAGTCTAGTCATTACTAGGGATGGTAGCAGCCATAGCCAATGGAAGGAGGTACGTTAAAACTCTGAGCCGGGATATTTCCTATTGCTGGATCAACTCCTGGATACTTTTCTGAGGTTCTGTTGTTTCCATGGTTACAGTGGAACTCTGGGTTTGTGGTTTCATCACCTTGTGGTAAAAGTGAGTTTATTTATTAGCGTTAATCTGATCATCCCTTGCCCGCTGTGCTCTGTCTACCCTGTCGCCATACCTTTCACCCCTCTAGGCACATCCAGAACATTGGTGAGATCAAGACCGACGTAGGCAAGGCAAGAGCTTGGGTGCGCCTCTCTATGGAGAAGAAACTTCTGTCCAGACACCTCAAACAGCTGCTGTTGGACCACGAGTTGACCAAGTGAGGAGTTATCATAGTCACACTAAACATCAACACAACAAGTCTAATTTAGGGCATGTTCTGTATTAAGGTTTCCTATATTTAATTATGCTGTCTTGAAAGAGAGACCTGTCTGGATTGTCACAAAAATTAGTAGATGAGTTTATTAGTTACACTCAGCCACGTGGGGCGGGGGCGGGGGGGGGAAATAGGATTAATTTACAGCAGTAGTCTTTTGGCCAGTGGGAGGATGCAAGACACTTAATGCAGCATTTGAGGCAGCACATTGCCATAGCACTCAGCTGGGCCGTGTGTCTTCACAGCAAGCTGTACAAACACTACGCCTTTCTGCGCTGTGACGATGAGAAGGAGCAGTTCCTCTACCATCTCCTCTCCTTCAATGCTGTGGATTACTTCTGTTTCACCAACGTCTTCACCACCATCAGTGAGTGCTTGCGTCTCACATGAAGGGTTTTAAGGGGATTGACCTTAAATACCTGAGATGTACGCGGCTTGGATGAATCTCCTCCATCTCAGATATGAACAGAAGGACTGCATGTGTTCAGGAAACCCAAGTACATCACCGTTAGAATACTTTTCTTTCCAAGTATACCCAAGTTCCAGGTTGCTACGGGAGGCATATGGATTCTGTGCCCTGTGGGAATAAATTACACAAACCAGCCCCTTTGAAAATATACCACCCCCCTAAATTTTTCTGTGTAGCACATGAAGGTAAACCTACCACCTGTATGAGGGGTACTCAACTGGTGAACTCTGGTTTGAACTGAAAAACAATTTAATCCAGATCAATCAACTACCCCCCCCAGCCCTCAAATTTTATCTGCCGATTTTAGCATACCCCCTGAATTTTTACTCAATCACTGAGAATACCATATGTAATTTTGTTATACCAAGATATCTGTATGTTCGTTATTATAAGTTTAGCTATTGTTAGAACCATAAATGCATGTAGTAGACATTTTTTGCTTAGTATTACCCTTTGTCTATGTAAAAATTATATTATGCAGTAATTCCATCTGAAAGCATATTTTCTAAGCTTTGCAACATGTAAGTGCATATTTCAGCTATATATGTGTACCCCAAAGGTAGCAATCAGGTTGATGCGTTAATGCTCCACTGTCCTTCCATGTCCTTGGTACAGTGATCCCATACCACGTGGTGGTCATCCCCAGCAAGAAGCTGGGGGGCTCCATGTTCACAGCCAACCCCTGGGTCTGTGTCTCAGGGGAGCTGTCGGAGACGGGTGTGCTCCAGGTCCCCAAGAACACGCTGGAGATCACCTTTGAGGTGAGAGAGCCAGTTGGTCCACTCGGGGTGTTGGGGGCTGGGGGTCACTCAGCAGAACCAAAACACATCTGCAGGTAAATGACAGCCATTCCTCACACATAATAAACCCTATCAAGCTGGTCATTCATTTACTTGAATAGTAATTATTGGCTCAGGTGGCTTTAATGGCACCTGTGGTGGACTAGAATTTAGCGTGAACAGGGAGAAGTCCCGGTGAGTCACCCTATGATGCCTTACAGTGCCAGAACCTGGGCAAGCTGACCACGGTGCAGATGGGACATGACAACTCAGGGCTTTATGCTAAGTGGCTGGTGGAGTGTGTTGTCGTCCGGAATGAGATCACCGGCCACACCTACAAGTGAGTACCAGTAGATGCATCTTTTGAGGAGATCAGCTGACCTTTTTCATGTTTATGCTGAGGGAAATAATTCATTTGTAAATCTGGCTTGGTGTTATCTGCCTTACTTCATTACTTATGTGTGTATCTGGTGGCTGCATCATCAGGTTTCCATGTGGCCGTTGGCTCGGGAAAGGTGTGGATGATGGAAGCTTAGAGAGGATCCTAGTGGGGGAACTGATTACGCCTAGTACAGAGAGTGAAGACCGGTTTTGCCGGACACCTCCGCTACAGCATTCTCCTGGGATGATACGGAGGCTGGTCACCATCTCGCCAAGTAGCAAACCAAGTAAGTATTGGGGAAAATGATAAAGTTGGGAGATGAAAGAAGTGGGCAGGTTCATTTTTTTATACTGAGAGCATTTGCTGTAAGGACGTTTTCATGCGCTGCCATATGAGTAGTGTTGGGTCTGACTTAGCATGTAGACTTTCCAATATATCACAATTTCTGTGGTTCTTCAGAGAAACACTAGTGATCTGAATTCATGGGCATTTAAAATAAAGAGAATCTCTCAGTGTTTTCTGTGACTTTATTTTGTGCTCCAGAGTTAAATACAGGTCAGATTCAAGAGGGAGTGGGAGAAGCCATCAACGGAATAGTGAAGCATTTCCATAAGCCAGAGAAGGAGGTGAGGCATGATGTCAGGTGTAGCCATTGCATGGTGGCGGGGGGCTTAACAAATTATACTCCTGACCAGAAAGCTGGCGGAATCAGACTGTTTTTGTTGTCTCCTTGGGTAAAGTATTACCATGAGTTTTATATAGAAATTTCCGGTAAAGAAAATACAACAAAGATTGTATATAAAGAGATAGTATGTTCAGTAATACTTGACTTGATGTTAAAAATGTCTAATATTGTATCCCTTTAGTAGTATGTATAAATCTTTTTGGAATGTCGCTAAATGTTTTGGAATATTGCTAGCAGTACACAGAAAACAAACAGAAGTAAAACACTTGATGTGATACTGGAGTCTCTCTTGAAATGATCCGTGAGTTCATTGGCCTCTCTATATCTTTCTCTCACTCTCTGTCAGAGGGGCAGTCTGACTTTGCTCCTGTGTGGAGAGGGTGGTCTAGTCTGGGCTCTGGAGCAGGTCTTCCAGCATGGCTTTAAGTCCCCACGTCTCTTCAAAAGCGTCTTTATCTGGGACTACCTTGGTACGTGCACCTGTCCTCATCTGAAGCCAAAGGTGTCTTTCCTTCTGTGATACTCTCATTGTTCATCAGTGCCCCAGGAAAATGGAGGCCGCCTGATTGACCTATTGTCACTCTACAGAGAAGGCCCAGGGCCACTTTGAGAGCCTGGAGCAGCAGGAGATGGCGGATGAGAACTGGCGGATGAGGGCGCGAAATTTCTGCCGCTTCATGAGAGCCATCAACGGCACGCCCAGGAACATCGGCAAGGACGGAAAGTTCCAGCTGCTTGTGTGTCTGGGGGCCAGGTGGGTCCACCTACAGAGCAGACATGCAGGGATGGGTCTGGTGCGGTGGCTGGGGGGTTGAATGAGCAATGCTTTCATCACCGGAAAACCTTGTACTCTCCGGCCTATCATTTATCACATAGTAATCAGAGAGTGGCTCTTTTCTCTCCACCAGAGATAGCGGAATAATTAGCCTTCCTGTTATTTCCTGTGCCTTGATGTGTCATTGGTGGCTCATGTAGACAAACCTGTTTGTCATCCTTTGCTTGTGTGGAAGGGTGCCAAACGGGGGGGGGTTCAGAGCCATATCTCAGTCTGAGAGGGAAAAAAGCAGCTAGCAAAGTGAAGGAAAGAGTGTCTGAAGGTATCAGAACAGCAGAAATCTTTAATTGTTATGACTTAAATGCTCTTTGATGCAGTACAGTACAACCAAACATTTGCATATATAGTGCTCACAGAAAGTTTTGGGATTCTTTGTTAATTCTGTAAAAATGTTGCAAATTGATTGGTTCCATAACAAAAGTCCATTGACAAGCAATGCTTTACATATCTGCATATATCTTCCAACTCAGACATTTTCTTTTTATTAAGTGTCATCATTTTTTAACTCTCATTCAGTTCTGTTCTTGCCATTTTGCTATTATTTGTAAATGTAGGTATTGGCTCGCAAGTTATACTAAACACAAATATTTGGTATTTTATGTTATTGCAAAGGTGTTACTAATTAAAAAGCACCCAATGAGACTTCTTCTCAATGAACTTTTTAACTCTGAACAGCTCATTTAGAACTATAATTTGGGTTTCAGTTTATTAGTACTTGAAATTAATGTTCTACTTAAAACTAGTTGCCTTTCTAATGTGATACATTTTTTGTCAACAAACGGATAAAGTAATGGTCTTTGTTATAAAACCAATAAATTTGCAATATTTTTAGTGAATTAAACAGGAATCACAAGACTTTCTGTGAGCACTGTATGTGTTGCATCTCGTATTCCTTACCGCTTTGCTGCATTTTAATTGTTCCGCAAATTAACGTGACTCATTCTGCCCCACAGAGAGCACCTGCTGCACCACTGGATTGCTCTTCTGGCAGACTGTCCAATCACAGCACAGATGTATGAGGACATGGCACTGATAAAAGACCACACACTGGTGAACTCCCTGATTAGAGTGCTTCAAACATTACAGGAGTTCAACATCACCCTGGAGGCCTCGCTTGTTAAAGGCATCGGCATTTAGAGCACTCGTAGGATGTGACGTGTTAAGTAAAAGAGAATTTTTACAGACAAATTAAACGTTTTTTAAAATGGTGACAGACTTGGGGGGGAAAAAATGTCTAGCTTTTTTAAAGCTACCTTTATGTTTGCCATATAGTAAGTGCAATGAGCCTTTTTAAATGTTATTATTTTTATCCTTGAAAATATACTGTTATATATTTCAAATGTTTTCTATTATGACTTGTCATTTTTATTTTGGTGAACACACACCTACACATGCTATACTGTATTAATGACAGCTGAATATTTTTGTGGATGTTGTGAACTGCTGACAATGGGTGTGTTTAAATGGAACGCAATGAACAAAAACAGTTAATATATTTTCAGAAAGGAACAGTATTATTTTAATATGTATGTCAAGTTGCTTGCTCTGTTGTCAATTTTTTTAAATCATAATGCAGAGCTCAAAGCAAATGATGTAGAAGTATGCTTTATAAGTACTAACAATGAGAGACAATTTTATATTTAAAAGAGGAAGAATTCCTTTTAAAGAGTTTTATATCTTACAATAGCAATGCACAGACTAGATCGTTCCTGAGAAAGTAACGTCCAAATCTTACATATCATACTTGACCAGCTGAAGAGGCAGCCCCAACCATTTAAGGAAATGTAGCTTGAATCACTGATGCACAATAGTCCCCATAAGAGCAGTAATAAGAACTTAGAAAACTGTGGCCCACTAACTTTCTACTTTAATGCTCTATTGTGGACATAATAGCGGAAATGCGTTTCTTTTTAGCATTCCTTTGAATACCTCGATATTTATTCACCTTAAATCGTACACTCACACTTTCTGGTAGTGATTTGTATGGCTTTCTTTTATGTCTTTATTACATTCTGTAAAGCAACTGAAATGCCAAAATGCAACACCCCTGAACAGCTTTCTGATGGGGATTCCAGAAATTAAGATTCTGAAGCTCAGTGCTCTGAGCGTTCTGCTGCATGCAGGACAAAAATTACACACACCTTCTACTTTAGGTGAGTAACTCATCTGCTGTGATCATGTGGCTGCCCAGTTTCACTGTGTTGGTGAGCTTTTATGTGGATATGGTATGGTTATTATGTAAACTGGTAAGGGCCCTCTTGCCTTTCTTTGGCCTTTGTTCTTTTCATTTTCTCAGTTAATGTCATTATATTTATTGTAACTTGTGAATATACACTCAGTGGCCAGTTTATATGATACACTGTCTTAGTAACATAAAAAGCTTGCTCCTCGAAATGGCCAATCATGTGGGTGCAGGCTTCATACGCACAGCACAACAATGTTACTATTATAACAAACTGAATTGCTAAGATGTGTGATCTAAGATATTTTGAAAGTGGTGTGATTGTTGGCACCAGGTGTTGTGGTTCTAGTACCTTGGAAACCGCCACTTTCCTGGGGTTTTTCTCACACTATCAAGAGTGTCTAGAGTTCGATACAATTAAAAAACAAAAAATAAGACCCAGTCAGCAGCAGTTCTGTGGGTGAAAACATCTTGTTAACGAGAAAGGTCAGAGGAGAGTGGCCAGACTCATTAAAGCTAACAGAAAGGCCACTGAAATAACTGCTCAATGCAACAGTGGTGTGCAGAAAGGCTTCTCTTAATGCACAAGTTTCCTACAGTCTGGAGCCAGCAGTGGGTCCTCTGCACTACTAGCTAGGTGTACCAAATAAAGTGCCTACTGGGTGTATGTTATTGTATCACATAGTTTCATTGTTAGAACTTTTTTTTAAGATGTTAGAGTTGTATTTACACTGACAGAAGACAGCTGCATTAATACATGCTCACAGTAGGCCATACCATGCAGTTTGAATTGACATGAGATGTTCGAGATTGTGCCATGATTTTTCCGTTGTACTAAAATGGCTGTAGCTTCCCGTCGCACACCATGCTCTGCTGCTGTGTCTGCTATGCAATTCCCAGATCACAGGGGGGAAAAAATCCACAAAGGAAATTACGGACAGTACCAAGAGAATGGTTGGGTCTGCCTTATGATTTTACTAACAGCACCATAACAAAGACATGACAAAACTGCTTTACAGAAGCACATGTGGAATTTTCAATTTTCATTCCAACAATGCTTGGATGATACTGGCACTTTGTCTCACGACATGGCTGGCATGAGCCATCTGCTCCTCATCTGTGGTGTATATAGTAGATATGTATATATCAATTACCATCCCATCAGTCTAGGCA
>JAODKC010019063.1:0-23736 GCA_026777985.1 Mormyrops attenuatus
ATTTTTAGTTTTTTCATAGCAGTCACCGATTTTTATAAAATAGAGTTTTCCCTTATGGGGACCAGGAAACCGGTCCCCATAAGGGAAAAAAAACGGATATTTATCACGTTATGGGGACATTGTGTCCCCGTAAGGATAGGTAAACCAGGTCACACACATACACACAATCACACTCAATCACACTTCTTTTAAAAAGTGATTCCCTGTTTTTCTAGATCGATGGCAATTCCACATGCTGTTTGTAATTCTTACAAAGGGTATTTCCATTTCCTGCAATCTGCGGTATTTTCTGGACCCTCACACAAAGGGCACTTAATTTTGATTCTACCTTCTACCATGTGATTTCCAAAGTAAATGCATTAAAGTGAATTTACAATTTATCATAGAATATGAAATATATTTATATATGCTACTGGTAAAACTTATTGAAACAGATATTTATATTTACATCAGATTTACAGGTAAAAAGGGAGGTTAAAAGGTATGCTTGAATCTAGTAATGGAATGGAACACAGGGAAAGTGTACTTGAAGGTGGCATATTTAAAATCTCATGAATTGCCCTCAGATCACCCTGGGCCACTTGGGTTTAATGGTGTCCCAGACCCTCACAACGGTGAAAATGGTGGTGAATTATTACCATGGTCACCTTCAACTGCTTGTCCATTCTGACAACTTCTGAGGGAAATCTCACAGTTGACCTTTAGATCCATGGGAGGGTGTCAAAATGATTCATCCTGATTAATTTTCCACAAGATAATTACTTGGAGGAAAAGGTTATGGGTTGCCCACTATCAAGTGATGCTCTGCACCGTCTTCTCATTTACCATCTGCATATGATAAAGTATCATTCCCAGATGTTTTAATTGTTTGTAGAGATGCCATTTATACATCGCCTTGAAGGATCTACTTGGGACTAAATCAGATTAGCTCTCTCTATTTCCCAGCCACCGTTATTGCGTCATTTTTTTTCAGTTGGCGGATGTACTTCATAGAAATCGCATTAGGGATGCGAAAGCTACACGCAGCATCCTGGCTGTACAATCAGACCTGCTAACACATGACAGGAAATAAGAGCCGGCGGAGGCGGATCCTGATGACTCAAGCGACATGGCAAACAATAATAACAATAATAGTCAAAAATATTAACAGATCATAATCTGCTAATTCCGAATATGTTCTCCAACGCTAATAAAAATGAGTGTATACCTTTTTGAGATTCTGTGTTCAGGGCTTCTGGGCAACCTGTTTTCCAAAAAAATGTACTTCACTACAAGGCGATCACTAGCCTCTCAAGACATCCAGGGCTTAGCTCTAGTTCTTAAACTGAGAGCGTAGTTCTTAAAACATCTGAGCTAAACGAATCGTTTCTGACTTGCTTGGATTTATTTCGGGCCACAGCCTCATGATGCCTCCGCTTTAATATACTGTATTTCCAAACAACTATTGCTTTTATCTGCGATATTCTGAAGAAAAAAAAGTATTATTTCATATTGTAATTATACAGTATTTCTACATTTAATGCAAGCATAAATAATATCATAGCAATCGTGTAATGCTTGAATGACAATACAGGTGGGAAATAGCTTAGCAAAACAAAAAATAAACTGCTTACCCAACCCAGTCAGTCACAGACTGTACTCTTCAGTCAATGCAATTTCACACTACAGTTACACCGCAGATGCATCTACCCAAGGCAATGCGAAAAAAATGCTGTTGCTATTTTCAGGGGTAACCATGCAACGCAAAGAGCCATAAACATAGAAGGATTTCCCTGGGTCTATGCCATAAATATAATGAATGTTATTTACCCCAAAATACATGATTCCAGGGCAAGATACAGAGGGCCTATCTACCACCTTTTGCTAGGTTAAACTGTTGCAAATTACTGTAACACTCCAAGGAATTTTTATTAGCATTTTTCGCTTCTAAGGGAAATCTGGTTCATTCGCTGATTTTTCGCTACTGCCACTTTTTGCCAGATGCTATTTGCACCCAGATGTCAATAGCCAACAATGCTATATTATTATTATTATTATTATTATTATTATACCTTTTGCATTTGTATCCCATTTGTATCCCATTGGTGCCTTCAGTCAATGAAGTGACGTGCAACCACGCCAGCAACACAGCGTTTACATTTATTGTGGCGCCAGGGGGCGGGGACTGAGGAGGCCAGCTGTAAATAGCCCAATAGATGGGCAGATGCTATTTGCACTCGGGTGCAAATAGATGCTCCATCAGTTTTTTTGACATCCTGGTGTATCCTTCCGTCTTTCAGACACTTATCCTGGATTAGGCCATGCAGAGGGATTTAGAGGGCAGAGGGAACAAGGCTGGAGTGCAACCCCACATGGGATGCCAGCCGTCACAAACTCCACACACACAGGGCAAAGGTGGGACTCAAACCCACAACCCTGAAGGTGTGAGTCACTGCATCATGCCGGGGTAGTTTCTAATCAATTTGTTGGCCAGAAAGAGAATATCTGGCATGTATCAGCAAGCCTTCTGATAATTGTTATGTTACAGGAGGAATGATGGCACCTGAGTCTATATGGAATGTGCGCTTCTGCACAGTTGGTGTGAATTAGAAGATGTTGCTTTTGGCACAGATTCTGCTGTACATACAAGGCTCTTGTTTTAACACTTTGTTATAAGTCAAGCAGGATTAGTGGCTGATTGACAATAAGCATTTTTTCTGCATATAAGAGTTTATATGTTTCTTATTCCTAAAATTAACCCTCCATGTAATCGATTTAATTCGTTGTTATGCATATTGCATTAATACATTCTTCAATGGCATAACAAAAAAAGGAACTAATTCTGCGCATTTCAAAAATATGCAGTATATAACCAGTTTGTAATACAGTGGTGTCTTCCGTTCTCGCTACTAGATGATTGCATTTGAACACTGGAGATGCCTTGCATGCAGTATGGAGGGTGGCAGTTTTAGAATTCTGACTCTTCTAATAAAATTAAAAGCTAATTCAATAGCTTGGTATAAAATTCATAAAGTGGAAAAGTGATTGAGAGGAGTGCAGCACATTTTCCAGTGCCTTCAGAGCTTACAGTTTCATTTGCATTTTATTAATTTAGTTTTATTAGTGTTACTATCAGGCTATAAGGCTGAGATTTGGACTGAGTCCCAGCTCAATCTAATATCTTCATGTTATTTTGTGACATAAAATTACTCGGTATGTGTAAAGGTCCTCTGAGATGGATTGACAAAGCATCTTGTGTATGTCACTGAGAGACCTAACAGCAGGCTCTGGTACTATGACCAGGAAGAGTACCAATTGAAAAATAAGGGAATTCGGGCTGCAATAGTAATGTTACATGGACACAATTAGCTAGTTGTTGACAAAGATGTTTAGCCAGTCATTTATGTTTACATCTTGACGATATTCCTTCAAAATGCAGAATATATTTCATGGTGGTTTCTAGCTCAGTGAAAACGATCAGAAGGAATCTCTTTCTCATTTAAACAGGCAGCTTTTCATATCAAAGATTCTTTGCAGATCAATTTCTCTTCAAAGGCCTTAAGAGCAGAGCTGTAGAATTAATATCCAGTGTTCACAACACCAGATCCTGCGTTCCAACCTTTCGTGCAGTACATCATGACCTATTTACCTTCAGTGGTGAGTTTAAAAAAAATCTGAAAGATATAGAACGTTTATTATTATTTGTACGTTCCGTGAAGCTGATGTAAAGTTACTTACAGCACCATTTAAGTCTGTCTGACAGGAGTCCATCGTCTTCCCTGAAAGAATTGTTTCAGACATCGCTCCAGGTGTTGCTCTGCGAAGCATGTTTCAGTGAATCTTCAGAAACGCAAACAAACATCATCCCTTTGAGAAAACTCCAGAGCCTCATAATATCAGTCAACCGTAACCCTTTTTTTTGGCCTTCTAAGGTAAACTGCATATTTTACCAGTCATTGCAGCATTCTGCAAAGCAATGATGACTTGATTTTGCGTGTTTGGAATTTCGAGTACAGAGACTCGTTCATCTATCCCCATTATTTAAAAAAAGATTCAAAGGTCAATGTACATATCCCAGCTTCGCCCCTCCAAATTTTTTTTAGCTATATTTTAAATTTTTAGTGTACTATTTTACATGAGAAAGAGACTACAGGCCCTCATACCAATAACATACAACTGCCTTTTGAAGTGTGTATAGTATGATTTAACCTCTAACTATTCTTTTCTTCATGCATCAGTCAATCAAACATCATAGAGAAATTATGTTGAAGATGGCCTGCTGGATGGAAAAACTACTTTAATTTTATTGGATACCATGTTTAAAATACTGCTGAGGAAATGCTGAGGAAAATCATGTATCTGAAAGGAATAATCACACTTTAATTCCATTACTACTTTAACGAGAAGCCTCAGTGTTTTATTACCGATGTATTGCTTCAGTCAGTGATGATATGTTGTTTCATAACACGCTTCTGTTTAAAAGGCATGTTTGGATTTGACTTTAATTTTGTCAATATTCTGATTTGTTTAGTTTCAAATTATGTGTTTTGAAGGAACTCCCATTTTGTAGTAGTAATGATACCATGTATTTAGTTCCTCTTTTTTAAATGCGAATTCCTGTTTGCAGGTCACGTTATGGCATGTGCTCACTAAGGCAGACGATCAGCATGTCAGCTAACAGAGCACATTAGCACAGATGCCAGCATGGCCACGCTCCCCGGTTTCCTCCAGAGATGGGCCCCCACCTGCGGGCCCATTAGTCACAGATGTCAGGTGTGTCAACTTTATTTTGGACAATCAGAAAAATTTACCGAACACAAGATGCAAAACTTTAAATTATTTTATAATATTACATGTAATAAAAAGGTGCTGTTTTTTAAATAAAGAACTTAACCATAATAATAATAATTAAACTTATTTTTCTTTATCTCCGTGTATGTCTGAAACTGAAAAACGACTGGAGTTTTATATAAAAAAAAATCAGCCTGTGATATCAGTAGGTAAAGTTTTGGGGTGAGTTTCCCGAAGCCTTCTTAACGCTACGTCGTTCGTTAGTTCTATCTTTTAACACAGAACTTACGAACGACATAGCGTTAAGTTAAGTTAAGTCTTCGAGAAACTCACCCTTGATTGTTTGTAATAGAAATGTTTTGGAGAGTAAGCTATATATGTTAAATATATAGTTTTTTTCAGCTCAACCTGATCAAATTTTATTTACAGGGGTGGGTTGTTGGCTTTGTGCCCATGATCGGAAGGTTGCCAGTTCAAATCCCGTGGCTGGTAGAGTCATTCTATCCTTGGGACCAGCAGGGCACTTAACCAAATGCTCTCTAATCCTCACTTGAACAACGCTTTGGACAAAAGCATCTGCTAAATAGATAAATGTAAAATACATTGTTCTGTTACATTGATACATATATTGTTAAGTAATGTTATTTTTTACGCAATGTGAGAGAGCCAGAGGTTCGCAAGCAGATGTTTTCCTCAGATATCCCCCAGAGCTGTAGTACATGGACAGTGTCTTTCAGAAATTGTGTCATCCCCATTAAATACACACTTTTTGTATTATTTATAACTACAAAGAAAGCAAACTCATAATATATTGTAACAATGTATACCTGGTTTTGAACTATGCTGCACAAATTGTAATGTAATTTTATCCATATCGGTTTATTTTTAAAAATTAAATTGTGGCCATTTGTTTAATTTAGCTCTCATAACTGTACAATGTTTGCTGCACGAGTGCATGTTATTTGATTAAGTGGAAATACGTGACGGATTAAAATAATATGTTCCTGCTGTACACTAACTATGAGCATTATTCCCGCAAATTGCTTCGATATTTCAGCTGGAAAGACTCTCCCCCCTGCAAACACATTCCACTATAGCAAGAAAACCTGTAATACGTTGCTGTCAAATTAATTAATGTTTTTCCCTGTGGAAGCCTTAATACAGATACACATCCCTTGGTGGGAGGAAAACACTTAAAACCTTGGCATTTCACCAATTCTACAAACCAATCAAAGATAAGAGGATTTACTCCCGTGAGCAATGGCAACTCTGTCTTCCAAAGTATCTTCAGTTCCTTTGTATCTCAAAGACAGGTGCCTCACAGACTCCCGAAGCTCTTGCATGCGTGATTTTTCCCTTAGTCTACATGAAGGAAACGGTGGAACATTCCATCCGTACCAGGCTGAAACATGAAATCCCTGCGTGTCTTTCTGTAGAAACTAATATGCCTCCTCTGAGCCACATCCGTTCAGATGTGGTTGTCATGGATCCAAGTATATTATGTTTGCTGTGAGGACCTTCCCCAGTGAGAGGCTAAAGAACGCTGTTACAGCAACTTACAAACCAGCCTCGCTGAGGCTGTATTCAAAATGGTTGACTTATTCTCTCATTCTCTATTACCTATATAGGGAACCTTATGTAGAGATTCAGTCAGTGGACACTGCATTCCAACATGCTCTGTTGGTATCGTAGCAACCTTTGACAGGTGGTGTTTGTAAATAGCAAAATATAGCATCAACATAAACAGGATAAAAGAGAGAAAGTGATGCGGATGGGTAAGCCTGTAATTTAACAATATGTATGGGAAGCACAGCAACAGTTTTTAGCAAGTTTTTCCGTTTCAAAAGACTGTGGTAAAAAGTCAGTTGTGAAAACAGTTGTGAAAGCTGCACACATTCAGATAACCAAATTCATGTGGAAAAAATGCCTTCAGAAATGTAAGAATTTTATGACCAGTGATATCTACTAATATATGTCTCGGTTGCTGTAGTAAAAAATAGGCCAGGTAAACTACAGAAGCCAAACAAATCACGCGTCATTTTCAATAGCCGTGCATGTTGGTAAACAAGAGAATCCTTAAATAAACAACTGACACTGATACACTCCATAGGCTTGTTTTTTCAGTCACCCTTTTTTGCCGTGGTGGGAGTGCCTCGTCATGTATGCATTTCAGCTCCCAGCATTGCTAGCAAAATATCACTGATTATATTTATTTTGGCATTTTTCTTCAGCAGTGAAGTCAGTTGTTTCTATAACTGTTGAAAGAAATCGACAAAAAAAGCATTTAAAAGATTCTCATCTTCTGATCCCTTTGAATGTTATGAATGCAGACAAAAATATCTGCTGGTCCCACAACATAAAGTGCTAGCAGTGCATAACGCATTGGCACCTTTTCACTGAGTTATGATTATTGTCATAATTTCACTTGAGCAACAACCTGTATTTGCAAATCAGACAGTAAACCAGGGTATCTGTGTTACTTAAACTTAACTGTGTTAATTGTATTATTAGACTTAAGCTCATAGGCACCTTAACTGTGCATCAGACATTTATTTTTAAAATGGGAAATGGGAAGAATGATGATCCTTATATAACATTATTTTGCTGAAGCATTTCTGAGTAGTGAGTCAAGAATCACGTTATGATACATGAATGTGGGAACAAAAATATTTCGTCACACTAGCTGCCAGTACATTCTCGAACAGGCCAGCATTTCTGAGGATATTTTAGAAAATATCTGAATCTGATGGCAATGAGGGTTATGAAAGGTCAGTTTAACGTTAAAGCTTCTTGGTCAGTTTTAGAAAATGATACCAAAAGCCAGTTTAAGGTTTTCCAAGTTGGAACAGCTTCCAGCATGTCTTTATAAATTGGTACCGTTTTATCTAGGCCTATTGTTTTCGTTTGTTTTTTTAATCAAATAAATTATTAGAATAGCTACAAATGTTCTTGTCGCTGTTTACATCAAAGCCTTTAGAACAAGATACAAATGGCAGACAAAAGGATAACAACCAGACAAAAAAAGAGATGTGTTTGGAAAGTGAATTTATATGACAGGATGGGAATAGAAGTAGATCAGTAGATCAGTGGGTAACACGGCCATTTCTGAGAGTGCGGCCTTTGCACATTGACTGCTGTTTCGCCAGTTACTCTGGTTTCCGCCCACATCCTGTTCAGGGAAATTACTGAGTACTTTAATTTTTGACTATACAAGGGGGTGGATGTATATTAAAGTGCCCTGTGATACACTGCTTGGCCATTTATATTAAGCTTCATCTCATAGCTTCAGACATACATAATGCTATCCCGCTAATGTTAGTTATAATCATCCATCCATCCATCCATTTTCCTTTTATCCAGTACAGAGTCCAATAGGCCTAGAGTAGAGGGCACACACTCGATAGGATGCCAGTCCATCACAGGGCATACACACTCAATTACACATTGCGGGCACCAATCCAGATTTCCTTAGCTCATGGGAGGAAACCAGAATGAATCATTTTAAATAATCACATTTAAAAAATTACATAATACTCTTGATTATGTGGCTGTCACAAGTTGTGATTTTGATGGGTAATATTCATGAAGTCTTTACACTATTTTGTTGGAAGCAGGAATTATGTGGCAATTCAGAAGTAAATTAAATCAAGTTAGTGTAGATGACGACCCTAGGGATAAGTAGGTAGAAGATGGATGGATGGATGGATGGATATTCAGATGATGGTTAGGATGATGATTTACTTGGGTGTCTTATCTTCTAAATCTTTGCCCTGGATCATTCCACCAGCCCGTATCCAGTCACCAGTCCCAGACCTGGAGTTTATCTGCTTCCTACTGTATCCTGTCTGAAGAACTGAGGGATCAGACCTGGCAATATCGGTGGAATAGTTCAGGTCAGGTGTTTTTCATCTGTCTTGTCTGGCTTTGTAACAACAAAACCCTTTTTAACTGGCCTCTTTGAGTCCCATATTGTGACACGATGGTTGTTTTTAATTCTCCATCCTTGAACCATCCAAGGTGAGACAGATTCTCTTTCAGGCACAGGACAGGGTCAGACAGCCAGAGGACAGAGAAGAGCCGCACACTGAGGCTTGCTATTCCAGGTCTGCGCCTCTCCGTGTGTTTCCCTGCCAGTGACTCACAAATAGCAATGCATGTCTGTACAGACTGCCAAGATTACCAAAGATTATCACTGGGAGGTAAAAAAAAAAAAAACACTGGCACACTAAAGAACTGTTGATACCAAAATAAGCTGCCCCAGAACGAAGGGAGAGGGGTATGTTTGGGAGGAAGCCAGTCTGTTAAGGAACACTGGCAACACACAGTACAGATTGTCATTTCTACATTTGTGTTGCATCATCAATTTTCTTGCTCATACACCATGTATTATAAGCTTATTTGCTTTAAAATATCCTTCTTGTTTGGCATACATTTTTAGGAGGCACTAAATATGTTTGAAAGAAATAAACTTAAATTTGATCCAGCACAAGAGGACAAAAGAAACAGTAATATCTGTTTATATCTGTTTTTTAGTACAACGATTCTGTTTTTTCTTGTAAATGTTGGTCAACCGGTACATTTCACTGCCCGGATTTCATTCTGTTGAACAAAAGGGTTTTCTGGCACAGATGATCTATTGACTGCTTAAAAATTCTAGATTCTAATCTTATCGTTGCACCGGTAGACATAATGGCCGCTTCATCTGAGAATTCTGAGAATTTAAGTGTTTTGGGAGAAGAGAAAATAGGAAATTAAGAATGCACTCACCTCATTTGCATATATTGCAACCCAGAACATAAAAGAACATTATTTTATTTTGTTCAATTACTGTCACATTGCTTTGAAGTCCTATCACAGGCCTGTTAGAGACTTAGAGTGAAGTTCCTGCCACTTTGGGCATCATCTGATATTAACTGATTGTACAGTTGAGGTTGTACATGTGCTGCACTTCTGGCAGTGGAGCTGCGGAAATGTGGCAGCAAACGTTCATATCAGAAATGGCTTGTCTTGCATTTTATTCACATATTCATCCAACGATGCTGGTTGTCAGCATGGGATTATACCTCTATGCTGAATATTACATTCATGTTTTGACCCCACCCCCACCAAAACAATAAATTCTGCAGCAGTATATTGCACTCCAGGTCACATCCACTGTGCATGTGTATGACGTTTGCATGGCTGACCTATATGATGCAGGTTTCCTTCAAGGGACCAAGCCAAGTGTTTACACTAATGTTTAAATTGCCCATAGTGTTTGAACGTGTGTGGTTTATGACGGATGGACACCCTGACCAGGGACCCGCTTTGTGGAATAGGAACACCTGGTACAGGTGCGCTGGGAGCTGAGAGGAAGCATGAGGACTGTCCAGGGTTCCCCGTGGACTGGGTTGGGAAACACTGCCCTAGAGCACTGATCCTCAACTGGTGGGTTGTGACCCAGAAGTGGGTCACAGGACCATTTTCACTGGGTCATGATTTAAATTTTTTTATGTCAGGCTTTTTTGTTTTCTGTAAGTGCATAGACACATTGTGCTACTGTTTCTAGACTATTATATTCATTATTATTGGCATGATGCACTGTTTATTTTATATTCACTATCACTGGATGATTATTTGGAATTTTTTCCCAGGAAAGAAATGTTTAGAATTTGGGTCATAATTTAATGACACAGGGTAAAACATGGATCCGGAGGCTAAGCCAATTGCTGCCCAGGAGTACTTTGGGGATTAAGGGCCTCGCTCAAGGGCCCAATGGAAATGTGACTATACTGGCAAAGACTGAACGGGCAATCTTCCCATCACAGGCACAGAGGCTTAGCCTGCCCAGCCACTCGCTGCCCCAAATTGGATAATGGATGGAATATTTAGCATTGCATATTTAATATATTGTTACGATGTGTGGCTCTATTTTCGCCCAATTATTGACAAGGACTTTTTGAAGTCAAATGCATATAAGAACATAGTAAACTTGATTGATTTCGTTTCTACACATCTGCATGTCATTTAGCAGATTCCCTATGGCCCGGGTCAAGACATTCCATACCTGAAAGTATATAGTGTTCTCATTTTTGCGTGATGGGCAGGTTTGAAAAGCTATGAGTTTGTAAGTGGCTCACGGCCACTGAATGGACCACCAACAGAATGATTATGAAGAATTCACATACAGCCTCAGCCTTTGGAACCGGAGAGCTCTGTGCCATGAATGCACAGAAAAAAAACTGTGGCAATGTGCATGCAGCGATCAAAAAGAAGCTTCCACTCAGAATTTTGTACATATGCTTCACACCATGTTTCTTGTGTGGATGGTTCAGCAATACAGGATTCTCCTTTATATAACACAGGAAACAATTGGATATTAAAGAAACTATCTGCCAAGGGAAAATACTTAGATTCCATCGATGTAATAGACTTTTTACATAACAAGGATACAACAAGAGAATTAAAGAAATTGTCTTTTTCCGACAGATCTATCCATATACAGTCGGTTCTTCTACAGCGCGACTAATGCGTTACTGAAAAACCTGGTATTTGCTGTATTTTACAACCCCACTAGGTAGTGCTCTTGGTTCACTTTGGTGCATGCTTTGAGCCCCGTCTAGTGGGCACAGAAAATACAGCAAATGGTTCACTGAGCATCCTTTCAGCCATCATTATGCCCACAGCACAAATATAATGGATAACGTATGTGCCACGGCACTGAAGGCAACATGGCTACAGATAGTCTACGAAAAGCAAATGCAAGTGAATTTAAAAAAACTCCTGTTTTTATATCATATTCTAAAAAATAAAAAAGACAAATAATACTGTGACTTGTGCAATACGTGGTTGTACAACAAGTTAAAGTTTAGATTTCAAATTTGGTTCGACCAATTCACTGAAATGAACCGGTTCAAAAGAAGGATTCGATCATTAATGCTTTGCGTGCAAGTACTGTAGTGTTTCTCGCTAACACCATATCGTGTTTTGATTTTCTGTCTGACTGAAAATCAAGCAAATTGTCATGCCACGGGGAAGTGCGGACCGGGGAAAAAGGAGCAGGACTCAAGGAGCCGGGATAATACGGGATTTAATTAGGAAAAGATACACGAGGCACACCAAAACGACGCTAACACGTTAATGACAGGACTCAGGAAAGACGAACAGAGAAGCACTTAAATACAGTAACTCAATTAGACAAGACTATAGGAACAGCTGGTAACACGGGGTTCCACACGAGGTTAACGAGGGGGCATGGCACACAGGAGGAGCGGCACGATCGGGACGTGACACAAATACAAATGCGATTTTGCGTTGTTTTGGACTTGGGTGCTAATACATCAGTCACATTATAACAGATTCGCGGTATAATATCAAAGAGCACTGACTGATCTTTTCTGTTGTTTTTGAGATGAGACCACCAATGGTATAACTGTAGCGCCGGCGAGATGGCTCCGAGTTGAGGAGGCCATTTACATATCATTTAAAAAGCCCTTGTATGTATTTGTTATTGTACTTGTACTTGTACTTGTAAATGTACAGTACTTGTATGTTCCAAATTATCATGGGTGCCCTTGCCTTGTCATATGCGAACCCGGCACACACGTAGTGCCACAGCTTTCCAGCCCCCAAGCCCTCGAGGTGTGAGGCAGCTGCACCACTCACTGAATGGACATGCTACAACTCCAGCACATCCATGTGAGAGAAAAACACAAAACTGAAACGTACCTCAGTTCTGTGAGAAAATATAAGCAAATAAAATAAATATAAATCCATCCACAATCATTAACGAATAGGAATGACTTTCGAGATTGACACACAGTTAAAGAATAAAAGTGTTAAACCCAAACAAGTCAACAATTCAACCAGAGAACTTGCTTATTTATTCAGTTTAATATTCCTTAATCCAAAACAGGCAAACCTATGACTACAAACTCCTCAGAACACAAATATTGCTGCTAACATAAATAATAACATGAATAATAATTCTCACACTTGTGGTTTCAAAATGCTCTGTCACTGACAGGATCTTCTTCTGTGTATCAGTTCCACCTGTTCATATGGTAGGAATTGTAAATCATCCAATTGCACAATCATCCAAGATTAGTATTAAATTATTCTGCCAGTATCTTCTTTGTCAAAATATACCTGCTAACATAAATTTATTCAGTCAATAATAAATTTACTAAATAGGATCAGTACCGGGGAAGGACTATGGGATTATTTTAAAGGGATTATAATGTTGTTGTAGAAAGTAGGTCAAAGTTAACCCTTTGTTATCTTATCACTCCCACATAATACCTTGTTTTGAACAATTAAAACCCAGCAAAATTCATGGGAATAAAATTAGTTTGGTAACACTTTCTGTGAATGACGTGTCTATAAGAACCTATGAACACATTCATAACACATGATAATTCATAATGCAATTTAAACATGCCTATAAATATTTATATAATGGCATAATGCATAATAGCCATGTTTATTCTGTATTCTGTATCTTATGAAGTTCTCATTTATAATGCACTCTCCTCCTGAGACCCAAGGAAAAAAAGTGTCTTTCAATTTCAGGTTATTTGTAATTTTCTATGTCTTTGGAGGAAATAAAACATCTTACAATTTAGATTTTTTAAAATTTATTTTTATTTTTAATTTCACAGCATGTCCTCTTTAGTGTACAACAGGAATAAATAAGTTTTCTTACATCAGTGAAAAGATAGATGCAAACACAAAATGTCCACTACAGAGGACACAAATGAATGGCCCGGGTCTCAGGAGGCTATAGATACCTTTGCAATGCAGTTCAAAGCATCCTTAATTCTTATACTGACCATTATAATGCATTATGAAGGTATTTATAGTGTATTATAGATGAGCGCTTCATTGGAGCTTATGAAGTATTATAATTAACACTATTATGCCTTATGACTGTCAATAGAAAATGCTATAATGGTTTATTAATTATTATACCGACCATTATAATGCATTATGATGGTATCTATAGTGCATTATGGAGCTTCATTGGAGTTTATGAAGTATTATAATAAACACTATAATGCCTTATTACTGTCAATAGAAGATGCTGTATTGCTTCATTAATTATTATACCGACCATTATAATGTATTATAGATGCTCACTTAAAGTAAAGTGTTACCATTAGTTTCAGTAACTAAGCAATTTGTAATTTGTCTGTAATTTGCTAATGGTTCTTCATACATGCGGCTGATCTGTGCAACAAAGATTAAATGCATTAGTCAATAACATTAACTACGCTTCCAGCACTGTCATCCTACTTAGAATAATAAACACATGCGGTTTACATAAGAAATATGAAACACATTTTGTATTTAGATGTTTTGGAGCAAAAGTTACTGGATTTTTTTTTTCTAAATCAAAGATGTGGATATGTTCCCATTGAAGCGCACAAACAATCTCATGAAGGTTTCAGTATCTCCCTGAGCGATCAAAGTTGGGGTTTGTCGAGCCCCTGTGACGAAATGTGAGGGACAGCGCCAGCAGCGAGCAAAAGAGTCAGACAAACCGACAGCCGCGGGGTTCAGCCAAGGTGTGACTGCAAAAGTGGCGTCAAAAGCAGCAAGGAGGCTAAGCGGAGTTAGATCAGATGAAGGTAGAACTGCTGCCAGTCAAGTCAGGTTAATTAGAAATATTCATATGCTTTGATGGACAGTGGCTGCTGCTCAGTGAATCGCACCTGGAGCAGAGTGGAATATGCTGGAATGGCAGTGAAGCAACGAAGCCTCGTGAGTGAGTGCCTTCAGGATGAGGATGATAGCAAACCCTGAGGGCCGGCACATGGCAGTGACACAGCGAGGAAAGAAGGGGCAAAGCCTGGCTTAAAAACGAAGATGAAAGAAGGTTGGGAGGATGGAATGAAGACTACTAGAATTCTGGGATTATGTGGATTCAGGCCTGGACTGGCCGTCTGGCATACCAGGCGTTTTTCTGGTGGGCCAATGGACACCTGGCCCAGTAAAAGTCTTCATGAGGACCCCTTGGTCTGCAAAATATACCAAGGGGCTGTGAAAAACCCCAAAGTCCAAGGCTGAATTTTAATCTCAGTCCTGCCTTGGATAGATTTATGAGAAATGTGAAATGTAGCGTCTGAGTGAGCACAGAAGTACTCTCAAAATATCCTATTATTTAATATATCTAACACGGATAGATTGTTTCATTTATGTCATACATCTTCAATTAAAAATATGCTTGGTCCTATAAATTCTTTATATATGGAGACTTATTAAATATTTAAACTGACTAAAGTGTTGGGAATTGTCTGAAACACGGGAAGGGATACTCTACGGCCTTAAATTAGACAGGATGGTGATAAAAGCAAAAATCCGTAAATATTTAATGAAAGGATGCATTCTTACCCACACACAGCAACATGTCCATTTATATGGATTTTATTAATTGAGAAGTCAAGGTTTCAATACATGGTTGCACAATGAACAAGAAATAGAGATTTGAAGAAAGTATTGAGGCTAAGAGGGAAACACTTTTTTAGATAACATTTATGACCATTGTGGCTGGAGTGGGGGGTGGGGGGGACGTCACGTAATAGAATGCGTCTATGAAATTGCTAAATGACTTCATATTTCGCAATATATGATGGGTGACAACCAAAATTTCCATATCATTTTACATATTCCAGGCCCCCTATCAAGTGCAGGGCACCATACCAGGGTATCCATGCCCCTACGATGCCCCGGGCTGGAGTAATGCTTCACAAGCTTATTCAGGTTGGCTATGTAGGAAGAGAGAATCCACTTGCAGTACATGCAAGATGAAAGATCAGGCCTTTTCTTTAGCTTTCCAGTTCAGTGTGTCATTTCAGTTGACCAAATAGAAGGTAGAGGAAAGTAATCTTTGGCGGGAAAGCACCTGAAACTTCAAATGGTGGATTGGGTATAGCGTGTGAAAAGAGGGAAGAGAACACAAGAGGGATAATACTCGAAGCATTCAGGGAAGTTAGAACAGATAAGTGACAATACTCTAGATGGGACATACGAAGCCCATGTAGTCCTCCTCCAAATCCTGGCATTTTAAAAAAGTATGATCCTACTTTTGAAATATTTGATAAGTTAGTCTCTTTCCCACTATTGGAGTATAACTGCATTCTGGCCTCACATATGTAGATATATCTTGTTTGTAGTGTGACAAAATGAACTGTGAGCGTTTAATTTTGGAAACATTTTTCAAAGCACAACATGTATGTAGAATTTATTGATTTACTGTAAGGAAGGGAAAGGTGTGGAATGTTTATTTAGGGGTTCTGGAATCATCACATTTACCTCGACTGGCCACTAGGGGGCAATGTGATTGCGAATTTAGATTGTAGATTTAGGTTCTGGGATGAATTTCCGTAATTATCAGTAATAGTTATATTGCGTACAATACAACGTGTTTCTGGTAGCAAAAGACGTAATTATGTCTGTTTAATATGTACGCATACTTTACTTAAATACTTTTTGTTGTTTTGTTTACTTCAGTATATGGCTGCAGTCTGATCAGCTTTGGAGTTACGATCTACATTTTAATATGACGAGGTCAGTCCAGCACCCAGCAATAAGATGTGTAATGTGAAATTATAATTTACAGATTTAAGTAAATTATAATTTAGTTTCTCTTCCTTCACTATACAAGGCTGTAGTCCACTTTTTAAATCAAGACATAGAAAGGGAAAATTTGATTGGGAAGAAATGCTAATCATAGATCACTGGCACTGTTAAACCCGCATAAATATCCGGTTTGGGACAATGAGTACATAGAGAGTTACATGCGAGTGATTTAAAACTCTGTGGTTACTGCATCATTTCCAGAAGTATTAATCCAATATCTTTGACTTCGTGAAATATTCAATAAAGTTTACAGATTGCTTTTAACAAAAATACTACTTGAGTCATGTTATCTGTCAGACAAACTTCTAATCTGAAACGCACATGCGTGCGCTATCCTTTCAGCACCGAGTTTCAACCAGTCACCAAAATGATTTCCACGTAGGCTAATTATTTTAGGTTAATGCAATAGCAACAAATACAACATCCCAATGCTACTTCAGTTTGCATCTTACTTTCATTTTTCTATAATGTACTATAAAAACAAGAAGAACCACACAAAGGCTAATATAAAACCAGTGAGGGTTATTACGTCTTATGATAATTTCTTTGAATACAATTTCTTTAAACAGATTGATCAGACAAATTTATAATCCATTACGAGACTATAACTTCTTAATTTAATTCGCTAAGCGGCGATGTTGAGCCCAAAATGTTGTTCCTAGATATTCTTTGTAATGTAATAACTACACGTGTAATAATAGATGATTGGCTATATTTAATCCAGATCTGATTATGATTAGCTAAGGAAATTGTGCTAAAAGCTACATAGTACCGTTCTAGTACATTACAGCGAACTGAGGGTAGAAGAGGAGGAGGGAATAAAAGAGGAGTCAATTACACCATGATTTTTTCTGTTCTCAAAGGGAGTGGTGTAGAAATTAAACGAAACCAATATTGGCAGAAGAAGCCTATTGATGTTCTTCTCGGTCCGGTTTGTACAGAATGAAATCTGCTGTGAATAACCCTGCAAAGAAGCTGTTTTTCTCTTCCCCCGTCTGCAACAGATAAATGCGGTACTTACCATAATTGCTTATAATTATATTTTCTGTTCGGATTTCCAGGAATTGCACTGAAAATGTAAGTGAAACATGAATCGATTGAAGCATCCTCTACAGGAAAATTAAGAGATAAATGACCATTTAACCTCGCGTGCTTTCGTAAATGCTCGTGACACATACGGATTCCCGTTTAAGGGGGCAAAAAAGTTCCTGGTAAACACGCATCTTTGCCATCTTAACGAACTGACGAAAAACCGGAGAAAAGAAAAAAGATATATATATATATATATATTTCTGTTCGGGACGGAATGGACTGATGATCGGGAAAATAAAATGAATTTTTCAGCAAGCGTTCTTATCACCATTCTAATTAAAGACATGCCGGGGTAATCCACAAGGGACAGGTCCTTACGTCTGCAACGGAATAAAAAGTAAGCTAACCCAATAGACCTGAGACAAACTTCATCAAGACACCTACTGAAACAAAGAAAAAAAAAAACTTTTCGGGGGACTTTTGTCAATTTCCACCCACTTTCGAGTCGATTCAACAAGCCGATGACAGCAAGTGCATCCTATAAAGATATATAAGAAGCCGTCGGTCCTTGTGCTGTCGTGCAGTGCGGCTATCTTGGAAATACCTGCGGATAAGGACGGGCTCCCACGACCGGACACATTTACTCACTTTAACACTTATAATCCCTGAACGCGCTGGGAACAAGGCTGCCACGGAGAGACACGCAGGTAATTTATACACTTTCGCAGCATGTTATATTTCCGCAGCCTCACTTATGCTCGGATCTAGATGCGAACAAGTATTTCGCTTCGGCGTGACTTTAGTTAATTATTGGACTTTATGAGTGTCATAGCTCTGCGTTATAGGATTCTGTAACATGTTTAACATGACAGAATACGTGTTTCTCTTTTTTATTCTTTACAGGCAATACAATATATAATTATTTTTCAGCTTTCTCTGAAAAACTTAGATATAGAAACAAGCAACTACGCTCCATTGAAAGAGTATTAGTAAAAAAGTGCGTTTTTGCATTCACTATGGCGATTACATTTGGTGCATGTAAAAATGCCTTATATTTACATGGGAAATCTCTGAATATATTGTAAAACGGGTGCTTTGGTACCTAGAAAACTCCTGGTCTTACGAATATTTTTGTGTTGCAGGGTTATAAGAAAGGACGTGGGTCAGCGAGGCTGTGATTTCTCAAATTTCCGTAGCGATGAGTGCACTGCGTACACCTGTCTTTATGGGACTCGTACTGTTGATCTTCACTGGCGGATACTGCAAGCAGAGTACCGGTCGCATGGACGCCAAGGACGACGTAAGCTTCTTTCAGATGATAATGGACAGAGTAACGCAAATGAAGGAGAAGCAGGCGGAGGACAGCCGCAAGTTACAATACTCCACGAAAAGACCAGACCATTCAATCGATACAAGGGATATACAAGATTACAAAACGAATCATAATGCTCACAGTGTTGGTAGGTGCTCAACATCTATCTCTGTAAATATTACATAAAACAGCATGCGGTAAAACAGCATTTAAAGATGTTTAATGTTATTGCAAAACATTATTTTTCACTCTGTACAATCAATTTAAATAACACAAATGCTGAATTAGACGTTTACTATTGTAAATCCACTGTTGGACAACAAATTCAAGCCCCTGTGACGTGTATGCGTTTGAGGGGATTAAAATAAGCATTTTGAGTTTTATGTAGCCTATACAAACGCCGTTATAATATAAACCTCTTGGCGATCTCATTGACCCTGAATGATAATGTATTTTGCACTGTTTTCTCGCCAGAGGTCTTTCCTAGGGATCTAAGGCAGAAGGAAAAGTTTTTAAAACACTTAACCGGTAAGTGTAAGACGTTCCCGTGTGACGAATGCATGTGTGTATATGCGTATGTGCGTGACAGCATCGACTGAAACTGTGTGTCCTTCCTCTTCTAGGCCCTCTCTACTTTAGTCCAAGGTGTAGTAAACACTTTTACAGGCTATATCATACGACCAGGGACTGTACAGTACCAGCATGTAAGTGTTACCACAATACATTACGCTGCAGTAACCATGTAAAGCCGTGCTATAATCAGTGATCGGTTTAACACGTGTCGATTGGGGATTAAAAAGAGGTTATAAAACGGTCTTTTACTGGCACTGACGTGTGGAATCCAAGACCAGTCGGTTTTACAAATTTATATTACACCATCGTTTATCTAAATATCAATGCTATACTCGATAATGATTTATGCACAATCCCTTGCGATGTAATTGATCTTTTTCCAGTTCAGATACGAATGATCGCTGTCCTTTTTTCAGATTACAAAAGATGTGCAAGGCTGCTCACGAGGCTGGCGGGAAGTCAGAGATGTATGGATGGTTAAATCTGGCAAGTAAGAAACTCTTTTTGGTTATTACCAAATATTTTCTTTTAAACTTCCACTTCCATCAGTTTGCCTTTGGATGAAAGTGTATTACAAATACCTAAAAAATAAACAAATTGTTTAAATGACATTACACCATATATTTAAAGAAGTTACATTATAACTTAGATCATTGACAGAAAATTCTGTATCGACTCTGCGATTTTCACGAATTTTGACTGATAGTATAAATAACTAAAATATCAAAATTATAATCCAACTTATACTCCATGCTAAAGACACTAGTGCCCTGATAAGTAAAGCACTTCATTTATCTTTCTTTGTGTCTTCCTGATAGATCAAAGAATATAGTTCTGTTACAATGTATTTTGGCTGGATTACAGAACTACATAACATAACAAAACTGGCAAATATCGAGCGCCAACTCTGACCATATTGGGCGTCTTCCAGATACGCTGCACCCTTCTTGTGATAAAACGCTATCCAGATCATGTGGCCGCTCTTATCGCATTATACATGTCAGTGTATGTCAGTGTCTGATGGGGAACTGCTGGTCCAGGGTATATCCCGTATTATGTGCTTTGGGTACAGGAGTAGGCTTCATATTTCAGTCCTATCTCTACCATGAATAAAAAAGCTGCATGATATTTCTACTGAGATTGAATGATCCATGTGATTATTTGTATCATAATAATTGATGCATAATGCTGTATTGTCATAAATAAAGGTTATATATACTGATATAGATATATCATGCTTCTGTGTAATTTGCCACTAGTCAGCCCGTGAAGGAGTGCAGCCTTTTTGTTATGGTTTGTCCAAAGAAATGCAGGGAAACGTAAGTAACATTGAACATTGTGTTTTATCCCCCTCAGTTTCAACCACACGGACACAGAGAACCAAGAATGTGCCTTGGACAACAACAGGGAAAACTGATTTCAAAATATTCTTATTTCTCATCCATCGTTATCAACAAAGATATATTTTTGCAATGGAAAGAACTATGTGGACAGAGTGATTCATAAGCTGTCAGTGCTATCCGGAAGCACTTAAAACTGCAGTTTTGTTTGCCATTACATCTGATGGTAGAAATGAAGATGTTTCCTGGAAGAGGAGAAAATGTTAAATGTCCTGCTGCCAAACAAAGGTGTTAATTTTTATACAAAAAACACTACAATCATGTTTATGTGACATGCCTTTCATGGTTATTTTTGTGCTAATGGTTCCTTAGCAGCACTGGCTAAGCAAGGCTAGTGGAAAATTCCTTTGAATTATTCCAGTCGCTCATTCTTAAATGAGTGTTACACTAGATCCCACGATTAAATTATAAATTGCATGACAATTTTCTTGCCTTTTTGTCTTTGTTAGACAATATTTCTTTAGCGGAGACAAATATTTATGTGCTGATTACATTCTATGAAAGAGAATCAGCAATTTCATGAAACACAGTTCAATGTGGCATATAATATATATTTATATATTCAAATTATTATCATTTGTCTCAGTACATTAAATGTATGAACATTCCAGCTAGTGTGCAATATGTAAATACTGTAAATATTAAATATATGAACTATGAATAAAAGTGCTTGGTTTGTAATATCAGTTGGATGTGGAAGTGTGAATAATTAAATTAACTGTATTTATAAAAGCCACGAGAATGAGAAACTGTTAGTTTCTCCCATTTGTCTTAATTGAATTAGTATCTGATTTGAAAAACATGTAACATATTGTATCCTTTTCATGTTTTTTTCACACTGAAATCAGTAATGCCCATCATAAATATGTCATTGTGAAGTACAATGCCTCAGCATTAGGCATTATGCTAACTGACATTACCATACACACATTAAACGATTTTCTGATATTCCTCTATTATTGTAACTTTTTATCACATTCCACATGTATACTGCAAACCAACAGTATTATTCTTAGAAAAAAAAGTGACAACACAATATCTTCCTTCATTGGCAGATGTTTTAAAACTTCTTGCACGATGAAAAACACTTTCATAGATAGTCAGGCCCACCATTGAAAATTACAATGTCATTTTCACTATATCTGAAAGTAACTATCAGTAATTTAGAAAAGGATGGCCAAATATATTACTGCAGACGACATGCCAGAATATAGAAGAAAATGCATCAAAAAAGAGATAAATGAATGAAATGTGCTTAAATTTTTCAGTGTCTTTGCATAGAAATGACAGATGGTCATTCCCTCATTGTCCAGTGAGAAAGTCCATTAAGTTCAAAAGATTCAGGCTTTATAAAATATAAATCGGCTGCATGGGAAATTTCCAAAATCTAATTAATAGGCCCTTTGATGATGCGATCTCCCTTTTGTGGGTCATAGGTCACAGTCAGTGCTAGGATTTTTCCCTGTGAAAATCTCTGCATCGCTAAAAAAGTGCTAATCATGTTTATTTGAGTTATAAGGATTATAGTGATCGGCATAACCAGTATGGGTATAAAATATAACACGGTTGCACTCATTTTCACTTCCATCTCTGCCAGATTAAGGTCAACTCCTGTGTTAAAGGTGAGAGAGAGCTGATGCTCTCTATAACTAATAAAAACAGAGGAGGGGGGTGGCCTGTCACTGTAATATCATCATTTATACATCTGAGTGTGGAGGACCCCACGCTGAGCCCCCCAGGGGGAAACCAGGACCCGCTGTTCAAACAGCTAATCTGACTATCGCCTTGGGATAAGGCCAAAAGTTAAAGAGGGGCACTGTAACGCCATGTGTGGTCGGCGCTGCAGAGCAGCAGCCCCCACCAGCAGTCTGCAAGTCAAAATATTGTAGTGTGCGATTCTGGAGAAGGAATAAATCGGTAACACGTTACATTAACTGCACCTTCATAATGGATCCTTTATGCATTCGTAGAACATTCATTGCACCTTCATAATGCATTCATAGAACATTCATAAGCAGCATGTCAGTAACATCCTATTATATCCTAACAGCTTTAATTTATATTAGCAAACATTACACAATTATACAATTTTAATGTTTTTTTATTATCATGTTTGTTATTAATGTACATCAAAGCTGTTAAAGCATGTTATCATGTTACGATATACTTATATCCTGCTTATGAATGTTCTACGAATGCATCATGAAGGAATTATGAGGTTGCAGTTAATGTAAAGTGTTCATGTTTAGGTAAACTGAAATTCACATGTCCCTTTTAGAATTCTGCTGTCATACTTCAGAGTGAATCATTATTTGACATCCTATTTTAATTATAAATTTAATAACCTTAATTGAAGATTTTATTGTTATTATAAATGCTCAGGTCTCTGGCTCCCAGCCAGTTGTTTATGAAATGATTAATAGGTACTTGATGTTCTAATTTAACACCTGATACTATACCAGGATGACCAATACACCAATGCATTTCCTACATTATTTAGATCCCATTACATTTTGAGTGGCATACAATAAGATCTAGCTAACAATCTACCAGGTCGGGTGCAATACTGAAACATGTGATAAAATGATCTTAAAACATACTGCAAAGCATGTGCATTCTTACATACACCGAACAGCCATAATATTAAAATCACCTATCTAATATTGTCTAGGTCCCCCAAAACAGCCCTGACTCTATAAGACCTCTGAAGATATTTTGGTGCCTGTGGCGTCTGGCACCAAGACTTTAGCAGTAGGTACTTTTGGTCCAGTGAGTTGCGCTCCATGGATTGGACTCATCAATCCTGCACATCCCAAAGATGCTCGATCGGATTGGGAATTTGGAGGCCAAGTCAACACTTGAACAGTTTTTCCAAGTTCTTCAAACCCATGTGTATAAATTAATAATCAAAAGCAGCCAATACAACCCCCTGGATCCCCTTGAATGGGTGGAGACCTCCGGGGGGGGGGGGGGGGGGGGGGGGGGGGGGGGGGGGGGGGGGGGGGGGGGGGGGGGGGGGGGGGGGGGGGG